>PVIJ01004009.1:107812-124749 GCA_004024925.1 Scalopus aquaticus | reverse complement strand
CTGTTGGCCATTTGCTTTTCTTCTTTGGAGAAGTGCCTTTTGAGCTCTTCTGCCCATTTTTTGACTGGGTTATTGGCTTTGTTTTTGTTGAGTTGTGTGAGTTCTTTGTAAATTTTTGTTATCAGTCCTTTATCAGATGTATTGTGTGCAAAGATCTTTTCCCAGTTGGTAGGGTGTCTGTTAGTTTTGGTTAATGTCTTTTTTGCTGTACAGAAGCTTTTTATTTTGATGTAATCCCATCTGTTTATCTTGTCTTTCACTTCCTTCGCTTTGAGGGATGTGTCTTTCAAGATTTTGCTGAGATGTATGTCATGTAGAGTTTTGCCTATATTTTCTTCTATACATTTTATGGTTTCAGGTGTTACATCCAGGTCCTTTATCCATTTTGAGTTGGCTTTTGTGCGGGGTGTGAGGTAGTATCCTAGCTTCATTTTTTTGCATGTGGCTGTCCAGTTTTCCCAGCACCATTTATTGAATAGACTGTCCTTGTTCCACTGCATTTTCTTTGCTCCTTTGTCAAAGATTAATTGTTCATAAATATGTGGCTTTAATTCTGGGTATTCTGTTTGGTTCCATTGGTCTTTCTGTCTGTTTTTGTTCCAGTACCATGCTGTTCTAATTATTATGGCTTTGCATCTCCCCAATACTTTATTTTCTTTATTATTATTATTTTTATTTTTTACTATTTTATTATTATTATTATTATCCATAATAAAGATTTATTTATTTATGCATACAGCTGGGATACAGGCCAGAGGCATGGGGCGGCGAGAAGTTTCAGTAGAGACAGAGCGGGGAGCCGAACAGGCACATAGACTGAAGTACACTGCTGAGGGGAGCAGCGGGCGAGGCAGGAGAGGTCAGCAACGCCATGTAGGAATCTCCCTGGCTGGGTGTCGAACTCGTGTTGCCACTGCAGACAGCTCCACAGCACAGTGCTTAACCGCTGCACCACCAGGGAGGCCCTATATGTCAACTTTTAACAGCACAGCCCATTACTAAGCACTTTAACAGATGCTTCACCTTCCAGTTCTAATATTTCCAGGTGCACTTCAAGCCCCTCTATTGATTTGAGTGTCTATGGTGAGCATCTTTGAATAGGTTTGTTTTATTTTATTTATTTTTAATATTTATTTATTTATACATACAAGCTGGGGTACGGACCAGAGGCTTGGAGCGATGACAGGGTTCACCAGAGACAGAGTGGGGAGCAGCACAGGCAGATCCACTGAAATACACTGCTGAGGGGAGCAGTGTGTGAGGCAGGAGAGGTCCGCAGTGCCATGTAGGAATCTCCACCACCAGGCGTTAAACTCGAGTCTCAGCTGCCGACAGCTCCACTGCGCAGTGCTTAACCGCTGCACCACCAGGGAGGCCCCTGTTTTATTTCTTTTTAAAGGCCTATAATTGCAATTCGAGAATCAGTCACCAGGTGGGCACCGTTATGCCTTTTTTTCTGTGGTTTTCTGTGTCTGTTTCCTCATATCTTTAGATAAATAACAAGCGTTATAAGCTATATCATTTGCTGACATTTCACTATATCAATAAAGAGCAAAGGATTAAGGTTAGTTATTTTAAACAAACACAGTCAGTGGCAATTTTTTATGATCCAAACACTGCTGTTGTTCTCCCTGCTTTAAAGCACACTCCCACTCCCCTGAAAAAAAAAAATGGTTCAGGTTGAATCCAGTGATACCACACACACCACGTAGGCTTATTACTTACAAAACAGAGCTTTTCTGAACAGGCAAACTTCCCAAGCAGATCTGACAATGGTTTGAGGGAGCAAGAAGGGGAATTTTTATTGCAGTTAGGGGTAGTATTGGGGTGCAGGTCCCCCTACAGATGCAGGAGCTTCCATGGTTTGAATCAGCAGCACCAGAGGAGGGAGCCTGTGCTCTCTTACCAGCTTATTCAGAACTGGAGCAAAGGGAAAGAGCAGGTAGTCTTCAGTGCTGTCAGCAGTGAAACACCAAAAGTGGGTGGAGTCAGACTCTTTCTGTACTATGTACGGTGAGATCACACTGATCGTAACCACTAACAATGTTCATCCACTCTCAACAGGGTATTCGGACCCTCTAGAGAGCAAGCACGAAACTTGCCTTCTAGGCTCCCGAAGCCTTCTGTAGGGCAGCTGCACTGTGCAGGGCCACATTATGTTACAGCGCCACAGGGCGCGGGGCTCAGCACCACCTGCCTGTTTGTACCAGGCTCTGATCTTTGCAAATGCTGTCGCTATAGTTCTGCAAAGGGGAGGAGCCGACCATTTACACCAGTCCTCTCATATAATCAGAGACAAAGAGAAATAGCAGAAAATGATGGCTATGCTTAGCTTATTATTTAGATTTGAGTTCTTAGAATGTGAAATCTTTTTTTTTAATTTTTATTTATTTATGTATACAAGCTGGGGTACAGGCCAGAGGCGCGGGGCGGCGAGAGGGCTCACCAGAGACAGAGCGGGGAGCAGAAGAGGCAGATCAGAAATACACTGCTGAGGGGAGCAGCGGGCGAGGCAGGAGAGGTCTGCTGCGCCATGTGGGATTCTCCCCGCTGGGCATCGAACTCGCATCGCTGCTGCCGACAGCTCCGCAGCGCAGCGCTCAACCGCTGCGCCACCGGGGAGGCCCTAGAATGTGAAATCTTATTGATTAAAGATATTCATAAAGAAATAAGCTCCCTTAAGCTTAAGCTCCCTTAAGCTTATTTCTTTATGAATATCTTTAATCAATAAGATTTCACATTCTAAGAACTCAAATCTAAATATATTTAACTTTTCTATCAAATTGCATAGATCCGTTTATTTCTGCATTTAAAGTAGCCGATATATTTTCCTCCTAAATATTTTAAAAATAGCAAGCATAGCTGCACACCAAACAGATGGCTACAGTGAAGAACAGTGACAGGCAATAGTTTCCTCCCAAATAAGTGCAGTGATAAGGTATCCAATATCAATACTTTAGGGGCAAGCGGGGAGACAGAGCTTGAGATGAACTGAACAGGAGCAATCAGACAGATGGAAGTGTTAATAGATAAAGAAGATACAGAGAGATTAAATGAAAAGGGGAAATTTGATAGGAAGTAAGCTTTTCAAGTGTGCCTGTTAATGTTCATGACTCAGGATAAAATCACAACAGAAAAGCAGATAACTTTCCCTTTCATTGTCAAGGAATGTATATTCTGTATTTATATATTTATATATTGGAGAGAAACATATCTCATATATACAGGTATAAAATAAAGTAACCCACTTTTTAAAAAAGTTATTAGAAATCTGCTGTAATTTCCGTACCAACTCTGAAACAAGATTTACAAACCAGGAAGCCGCATGAGAAATAGGAAGTTATCGAGGTTCACGTGGGCTTTTGAGACTACAAAAGACTATTGGAAATATAGGCTGGGCGGGAGAGACAGGCTACCTGAGAATTACACAGACTCCTTGAGGCAGAAACATTTTTCAAAAACCAGGTCTGTTTGAACACCAAATCTTGTTTGTTGATGCTTATGCTAGGGTGTGAAACATAGACAAGATCAGGAAATGATTTTGGAATAAATTAATATTTTTTTTCTTGGTAATAAGTGGTGGAAGATTTGACACTGTAATTCTTATGTAACAAAACCTTTTGCAGAGTATGGGTAGAGTTTCATTCAAATCAAATCCTTTTTTAAAATTAACCATATGTCTTCAACCTGCCATCACGTAAACTGGAAATCAAACTTATCCCCTTAGAAGGTTGTACTGTGCTTGAAAATGGTAAGATAATGTCATTATAGAAGAACTCTTCTGATAAAACAGATGTGTGAATATGGAAACTATTAGAATTGGTTTCAGTTCTACAAAGGCAGGGGTTGTTTTTATTAAACATGTGCATTAGCATTCAGACAGGGTTGCTATTAAGCAAACAGTGCAGACAGATTTCCTGAACAAATGGAACATAGTATCACCAGAAAGTTGGTTATTTCCCTTTGCTTTACAATCATTCCATAGAGTATGTGATTCCCTGCACTGTCTATAAATGATGTGTGTTCATTTTAGAAGATTTGAAGGAAAATCAAAATATAATGTAGAAACACATAATCCCTTACCTCTGAGAGAGCTATTTTATCTCCCTTTTTGTCTATCTACTCATAATTATCAAAGCCAAGAATGCAAATAAATCTACAAAATCCCTATATGCTGTCTTCCTACCCATCCACCCACACCCTCTCCTACAAAACTTGCCAGCTTTGGTACAGAATGTGATTTTCACGTATTTTTCTCTGAGCCCCAGGTTCCTCATCAAGCACAGTGCTTACCATGAAAGGAGTGACACATTTGAGAAATGTCATAGAAACTATACAGACACTACGTGCTGTAGTTTCCAAAGTGAAGAGGTTTTTTTGTAAAACTGTCAATAAAACTTGAGCTAAAAACCCAACTGGAAATCTATACGTTTTTTGAGGTGATATTAATTTATAATAGTATATGTGGCAGGTATATCATCTCACCTTTCAATATCTGTATACACATTATGATACCCATTGAAGTCCATCCTCCAGCATACAGTTTTACAGCCCCCACAGTCAACTTCCCTTGGAGTCAAATGTCCTGTTATCAGAGTGTAAGGGCTTGTTTCTCTTTTGTTTGTTCATTTGCTTTATCTTCCATTTCAACTCATTTATTCCAAAAATACTGCTAGAGGCATGCCAGAAACTATTTCAGGCAACTTACTTTCATTTTCCCCCACCACCATTCCTTATCTCCCTTTCCCTTTGCCACTTCCTCCCTCTGACCTCCATCTTTCTTTAAGATTTATTTATTTATGCATACAAGAGCTGGGGTGCAGGCCAGAAGTATGGGGGATAGTGAGAGGATTCACCGGAGACAGAGTGGGGAGCAGAACAGGCAGATTGACTGCTGAGGGGAGCAGCGGACGAGGCAATAGAGGTCTGCCGCGCCATGTGGGAATCTCCCTGGCCGGGGATCAAACTCGTGCACCCTCATCTTTCATTAGATTTATATGTTGTTCTTTGTAAAATAGTTTTTGACTGTGTTGATTATCCCTATCCATGACCATAGAATGTTTCCATCTTGTTATGTCATAACATAAACCCTTTTATAATGTCATGTAGTTTTCATTTCACTGTACAAATCCTTAAGCTCCTTGGTTAAGTTAATTCCTAAGCATTTGATTCTTCTTGAAGTGATAATGAATTATTTTCTTTATTTTCCCCCTTCTAGTCCATTGTATATAAAAATATAAGATTTGTTGTATGTTGATTTTGTTACCTGCCCCTTTTCTGCATTCATTACTTTTTTCTTACAACTTTTTGGTGGAGTTTTATGGTTACTTAAATAGCATGTGTGTCTTATTCCTTACATTCCTAGGGAGCTTACATTTTAGTTGGAAAAAGACAGACAACGAAGAATAGCAAACTACACGATCTATCCAGGAATCGTTATAAGAGTGCTAGTTAGGGGATTTCTGTTTTAAGTAAGAAAACTAGACAGACCTCATGGGAAAGTGGAGATTTGAGTAAACCATGAAGGATGTCAGCATATTTGAGTAGAGGGAACAGAGAATGCAAAGGTCCTATGCTGGCAGTGTATCTGGCTTTTGACTTCTGGCTTCCTCAATAGAATCAATTTACCTCTCGACAGAGGACGGCAACCTGGCCCATTGGGGCACAGAACAATGTTGCAGTTCCCACCACTCACTGCCAGTGAGCCACACGGTCTTGTTTCAGGCCAGAGCTCACCTCATAGGAGCAGAAGCAGAGAAAGGATATGTTTTACCTGTAATCTCTTGTTGTGCCAACAGGAAAATGGCATTAGGCAGGTTCTTGATGATGGGCAGATGGGTATAAACAAGTTCTGGAGCCCTCGGTGGCTTTTCTGGCCTTTTTTATTTAAACTCTTACAACTATATACAAGGTGGCAGGGCCAGGGGGCCACTGGGTACCATCTACTTGTGGCCGGGGGACCAGGAGGCTAGGGTACCCCTGGCCCTCGGGAAATCTTCAGCTTCTCTGGGGCCCTTCCTGCAGCGGCTTGCTCTTGCTGCTGCCCTCGTGTGCTGCCGCTTCTCTCCCCTTCTCTCTCTCTGCTCATGAGCTCTAGGGCACACTAACTGCTACTGTGTAGCCACTCTAACTGCTGTGCTAAGCCACGCCCCCCAGGCTTTGCTTGTCACACATGGCCCATCCCTAAGGGGTTGGGGGTTGGAAAAGCCTGAGAGCTCTTCAGCCTACCCTACATCTATATCACAGAAAAAAGCAGAATCATGATCTGAAGCTATGCTGAAGAATAGCTTTCTCTCCATTTCATCTGCTACAAAAAGACATTTCTCTTCTCATAGGCACAAGATAGAAATGGGAGGGTAGAAAGGAATCAGAAATAGCTCCCGAACTGAAGTATTAAATGTGCTTTGCTTTACTTTCTTCTGTGTGTGGGGAATGAATAACGACTGTCTTCCTTCTATTTTAATATTATTGTATGCTATATATCTTCTCAAGATATTGTAAAGGTGTTTGCATCTTTTTTCTTTTTTGCTTTTTTTTAATAGATTTATTTATTTATGCATACAAGCTGGGCTGCAGGCCAGAGCTTTGGGGCAGCGAGAGGGTTCATCAGAGACATAGTGGGGAGCAGCACAGGCAGATCGTTGGAAACACACTGCTGAGGGGAGCAACAGGCGAGGCAAGAGAGGTCTGCTGTGCCATGTGGGAATCTCCCTGGCCTGGCGTTGAACTTGCGTCGCCGCTGCCGACAGCTCCACAGTGCAGTGCTTAACCACTGCGCCACCAGGAGGGCCCTGCATCTTTTTTTCTAAGAAAGCATGAGTAAAGTTCTCTTTGCTGTGAGAGAATTACTCTACTCTCTTCTGTTACTCTTATTCAACCATCTGGGTTACTCAGCTGTACTCGATAAGCAAGTGAATCAATTCTCTACATAGAGAATGATATCTTACCCAAAATCTATGACAGAGTTCCACTCTAATGTCAGCAGATATTCCCATCTTTTTATGAAGTGAAGTTATTTTTCACTTCCTCGACTTCATCTGAAATGTTGAAATAGGGTGTTGAATGCTGACTCAAACTCAGTAACTATGGGAAGGATTAGATGTGGGGACTTTGTGTCCTTAAGCCAAGTCCAGAAGGCACCAATATTTCTTCTGACTATACTTTTTTCTCCATTAAGAATCTAAGCAACTCAAAAAGAAGGCAGACATAGATGGGAGAAATAGAAGATCATGTGCATGTCCTTTGTGATAATATTTAATGAAAAAGTGTTATTCCAAAACACCAACTATGTAATCAACATACATCTCCAAGGAAACTCACAATTTAGCATTTGAACCATTGAGAATTTTACTTCCTTTACTAATCACCAGTTTTCATACAGATAACTTCAGTATAATTCTGAACATCAAAGATGGTAGATAGGACATTGAACTTATCATTAAGCCAATTTAATTAATAGAATCTAGTCCTGGAAGGACATTTGCTCTTTTCTAAAGCGCTGAAGGCTTAACATGATTTCTTTTAATAAAGAAAAGAATTTAAGTAATGTTGAAATATTCTGTGTACAGCAAATTGTCAAGTTAGAAATGAGCCTTGTTCATCTTATTTTATGAAAATTGAATGATGTTATCTTCTGAAAATAATAATGAAAGTATTTTTTAGAAATTCTTGGAAAATGACTGCCTAAACACTCATTTTCATTTTTCCTCTTGTACTATTCAGAGGCAGTTCAACTTGCATTCTGAATAAAACCTATTCCTGGAAAATAGTGAGGCTGCCAAGTTCATCTGGAATCACTGCAAATATCAGAATACCCCAGTTTACCCCCCTGCAAAGGACTTAGTACCCAAAGGCCTAGGAGAAGATTTTCCTTCCTAACAGCATCAGAGCAAAAACTTCTGATCTCTTAACTGTTAGCATGTTCCAGCTCAACACCAGGCAAATTCCTTTCGCATATACGGATGAACCACTACTCAACCATCTTACAATATTTACTCTGCTGGATTATTTCGATTAGGCAATAACTGTTGAAGGCAGTAGGAAAGAAGAGATTATGATAAAATTCTAACATTTACAGTAGTTTACTATATATTTTAAAGTTTGTGAAGATCATATGGTTGGACATTCTTATGATTATTATTTTATTATTACGAATAACAGGGTAGGGAAGACAAGGGACACACCCTTTTTTGCTTCAATGTGTAGGATCTGTGAAGGTCTTTGCCCCACCCTAAATGTGTGGTTTTGATAGAAGTCCAATAATCAGGATGTAATTAACTGCATTTGAGTAGAAATCCACTGATGAAATCAACTGTCCCTTTCCACTGCAAACTTCCTGTATGCCTAGTAGCAAAGAAACACATACTGTATCTCTAATAATTTGAAGTCATACTCCCGGAGAACCTGATATGATGAGTAGAATGTTTGCGGGAACTCTCATCCAAAGACATGAGTAGGCTGGTAAAGATTACAGATCACAAGAACATGCTAATTTTTAAGGAGTTAGACCAAGCCATCTGTTAAGAACAATTGTTTCCATTGTGGACATATGTAATTTTTTAAAAAAAAAGACAGTCTTCAATGTAATATAAATTCTTGAGGTATTATAGTATAGCGCAATGGAATAATTAGAGAATTACAAAATAGAATTTTAGAAAAAAAGGTATAGTTGCAGAATTAAAAATTTCAATAAAGAAAATGAAAACTGCTATAATCCAGAAATGTCTTTGGAAGACCAAAAGAAGATAGAGAGCAAAATAACAACAACAACAATAATAATAGAAGCAACAAAGGGAAAGATGAGATATGGAATGGTTCTGGAATTCCTAAATGGAAGAGGAACAGATGGGCAAGGAGAAATAATCAAATAGATACTGGAAGAAAATTTTTCTAAATACTAGAAAGACTTGAGTTTCCAAATAAAAAAGTTCACTGAGGTTACAGTATATTTAACTTAGAAAGGTGGTAGCTAAGGGATTTTCTGAATCACAAGGACAACGTTTTATAATCCAACAGATGGAATAGCTTACTTACAGAAGAAAGCGAATCAAAACCATGTCATACCGCTCATGAAAACAAATTTCAGAGCAAAGAACCATGATCCAAGAATTATATTCCTAAACAATATTTCATCCTAATGTAAGACAAAAGACAAACAATTGGAGACAAATAAGAAAGCTAAAATTGTAGCACTTTTATAATACTGCTAATTAATTGAGAAAGTTCAGAAGAATAAAAATTAAATCAGGGCAAATATTCTTTTTAAAGATTTATTTTTATTGCTGCATAAAAGCTGGGGTGAAGGCCAGAGGTGTGAGGCAGTGAGAGGGTTCACCAGAGACAGACTGGGGAGCAGAACAGACAGATCAACGGAAACACACTGCTGAGGGGAGCAGTGGGCAAGGCAGGAGAGGTCTTCCTCGCCATCTGGGAATCTCCCAGGCCAGCCCGACATCGAACTCACGCCACAGCCGCTGACAGCTCCACAGCGCTGCTTAACCCATTGCGCCACCAGGGAGGCCTCAGGGCAAATATTTCTATCAAACTTAGTTTGCTGGGACTCTCATAACAAAATTCCAGAGAATGACTGGGTGACTTAAACAACAGAGACTTATTTTGTCACTGTTCTGCAGACTGGAAGTCGGCTGTTCAGCATAGTGGGTAACTGGTGGTAATCTCCTTCCTGTTTTAGAGATGCTGCCTTTTCACTGTGTCTTCACTGGCAGAATGCAGAGACATATGAGAGATTGAGAGAGAAAACTATAATCTAGGAAAAAAGACATCATCAGAAACTGACATTGAAGAACCCTGAACTTGGACTTCCAGTCTCTAACACCGTGTGAAAATAAGTCTTTACTGTTCAGAACACCTAGACTAGTATTTTGTTATAGCAGCCTAAGCAGAGTAAGACAGATCTTGGTACTGGGAGCAGGGGATTGCTGTAACAAATACCTAAAAATGTGAAAGCAGCTTTGGGACTGAGTAATGGGTAGAGGCTGAAAGTTTTTAGGTACAGGCTACCAATTTGAACATGGAGAATGATTCTCATGAGTTCTCAGATGTGGGTGAGAAATATGTTATTGAAAACTGGAAAAAAGTGATTCTTGTTACAAAGTGGCAAAGCCATCCATTGAACTGTGGTCTAGTGTTTTATAGAAAGTTGAAGTTGAGAGCGGTGAAAGGAATAGTAACTGAGGTCTATGTAAAATGATGAATCGGTGAGTGGTTTCTTCTGACTCCTTATAGTAGAAAGGATAGAGATTAATTAAAGTTTTGTTAAGAAAAAAGGAGACCAGGACTTTGAAGGCTGGTAAATTCCTAACATACCCAAATTGCAAAAAAAAAAAAAAAAAAATGGAAAGTTGTGTCTGAAGATAACACTAAGGGTATGTTTAAACAGCATTTTATTAAAAAAAAAATCACTCTTGCAACTCAGGCACTTAATCTGCCTTCTCAACAGAAAGTCAGGAATAGTGGGGACACTACCAGTTGGAAAGAAAGGGGGCAGAGAGAGCAAGATGGAATGAAGATTATGACACATCTTGGCTTTTACAGGACAGGGCCGTAGGGCTACTCAGCTGCAAAGAAAAGGGAAGAAAGACCCAATGGTGATTCAGAGATCATGATCGGGGTGCCATTCCCACCACCACCTAGTACTCAGTAGTACTCACAATACTCAGGCCTCGGGAGGGAGGCCAAATAGAGCTCTGTTTCAAAGGGCAGGCCAGTACCCAGCAGATTCATGTGACTGAGGCCTCAGGATAAAGTAAGTGGGGCCTCCCTTGATGTGCAAAGGGTCAAGCACAGCGCTGTGGAGCTGTTGGCAGCTGCAGCGGGAGTTCGATGCCCGGCCAGAGAAATTCCCACATGGAGCGGCAGACCTGTCCTGCCTCACCCGCTGCTCCCCTCAGCAGTGTATTTCCGTAGATCTGCCTGTTCTGCTCCCCGCTCTGTTTCTGGTGAACCCTCTTGCCATCCCATGCCTCTGGCCTGTACCCCAGCTTAAATAAATAAATCTTTTAAAAAAAGAGTAAAAATAATAATAATAATAAAGTAAGAAGCAGTGATAAATCACCTGAGATTGTCCTCTCCACCTCCTTCTTGCTTTGCCTCTGATTGGTGAGCTTCATGGTATTGCCTTTTTCCATTAGTGTAATCACTGTGACTTGGTTTTGTTTGCTCTGAAGTCTCATATCAATTGTCTTGGCATGTGCCTAAGAGTTGCTAAAATAGCCGGTCTCCTCCTATGGTAGTTCACAACTTTTCTAGCACATTGACAGGCTGCTGGGGTGATGTAGCAAAGGAAGGTGGTGTTTGTTGCTGGTATCATTCCATTTATTACTCCAGGATTTTTCCTTCTTGGAATATCCACCAATGCATTCTTATTTACCACTTCCAGTTACTGTTTTAATATACATTAAAATAATCTTAAGAAGTCTGCTTGCTATTTGGGTTGCAGAAAACAAATTCCACTAGAAATCAAACAGTTTAATATAGTATCAAACAGTTTATCTTAGACTCAATAGTAGGTGGATATTCCTCATATTTAAAAGCAAAATCTAACACAACAGTCTTTTTCTGTTTGAGGATTTCCATGGAATGAAATAAAACTCAACAGAAATGGTACCAGCCTACAATTGTGTGAGACCCAGGCACTATCCAATAAAAGGAATATAAAATTCAGTATGTGACCATAATCTATGACACCAGTGCTTAGAAGAGAACTGTTCCATCCTGTTGGTGTTGAGGGATACTAAAAAGCTGATATTGTCTGAAGTTGGGATGAATTTCAGTGCACTTACTCTACTATTGTGACTTGGTCTTAGCCGTCAGTGACCACTTGGAGGTAAAGCTCAAGGTGATCAGCTACTCAAAAGTTATAGCTACTCAAAAGTTATATCCTGGGCCCAGCCAAGGTCTATATAAGCACAAAGCTCATAGTATAACGCCTGTATTACTCTAAGGTTCCATCTGTGTGATACTACTACTCTTCCCATGTCATTTTCTCCTCTATTTACCCTTCTCTACTCCATTAGCACGGACCTCCAGTTGACTGTGGGTGAAATCTCAGCCAGTGATAGACCCACTGACATCAGGCAGTCTGAGATAGCTGCAAAATAGAGCAATGTCTCCTCTTTTTAAGGATTGTCCTGAATTCAGTCCCTTGAGTCTGTACAGTCTGGAGGATACATTAGTTTTTAAAAGGTCCTAAGTGAACTGTGTGATAGTGGGAGAGAGTGATAAGCTAGTAGAAAAATGATTCAAATGAATTCCAACGATATGAAGAAACAAAATGCAAGACATATGAGTTCAAGGGCAAAGTCTATAATAGGGGATGTAGTAGATTTGTATTCACACAAACAAGCCACGCTTGTTTGTTGAAGAGTTAAGTGGAGTGCATGAAAAGAGAAAATAATTTCCAGGTGGATGTGCTGTATTGTGAGGTGACAGCAAAGCCTTCAGCTGTGTATATTAGTAAAGTATACAAAGTAGGAACTCAGCAGTCTGCTCATAGTATTAGATTACTCATAATTGAGACAGTTAGCCAAAAGGAAAGTTATCAGTCATTCACTTTAAATAGTTTAATTTTTCTATGTGGGTCAATGAGGTTAAAATTTTCAAGGAAAAAAAGATATAGCTACCTGATTAAGAAAATGAGAACAGAATAACAAATTGGATATGTGGAATAATGGAAGGGACCATAAGGGTTTTCCTACTAAGTCAAAATAAAGTTGTATATTCATAAATTGTTAATCAACTGGGGGAACCAAAAGCCATGGGTGTGAATAATAAATCTAGTAAAACGGATATTTTACCATAAGAATATGAATATGAAAACTGCTTTGTTACACACATAGTGAGGGAAATGCTAAGATAACCACAATAAAATATCATTTTGAAATTGTTAGATTGGTATAAAATATTTTAAAATTTTATTATATACAGTGATAATAAAGGTGTGGGTAAACATCCATACATTTTTGGTAAGGCATTGGTTAATGCAGTTTTGGAGTAAAATTCAGATATATGTATTAAAATTAAAAATTACAAATCCTGGGCCTCCCTGGTGGCACACCAGTTAAGCGCTGCGCTGTGGAGCTGTCGGTGAGCGGCGACGTGAGTTCGATGCCCGGCCGGTAGATTCCCACATGGTTCGGTAGACCTCTCCTGCCTCGCCTGCTGCTCCCCTCAGCAGTGTGTTTCCGTCAATCTGCCTGTTCTGCTCCCCACTCTGTCTCTGGTGAACCCTCTCTCCGCCCCATGCCTCTGGTCTGTATCCCAGCTTGTATGCATAAATAAATAAATCTTTTTTAAAAAAGTTAAAATACAAATGATAGACAAGGAGGAAAGCTAGATGCAGCATGTATAACAGAGTACTATGATTAATATGATTACCAGAATATGTAAAATTGTTCTACAATTAAATAAGGAAAAAAAAAACAGACAAAAGCTAAAACTAGTACACACACTCACACTAATCAGAGAAATACCATTTTTACATTTATCAAAGTTGTACTTAAAATATTGAAAACCTTCACTATTGATTAGACTACGAGGTGGCCTTCTGCTGTAGAGTATATATTGGTGTAAGTATTCAGAGGTCGCAAAATTATACTTCTAGGTTGTTCTTCTGTAGAAATATTTGCAAACTTGCACCACAGTGATATTCTACTCAACTTTACCTATAATTTTGACAAAGGGGAAATAACCTATAAGTAACTTCACTCAGTACTTGTATAATATGATATGCTGTGAATCTGTTGAAAATCATATGGTTTGGATTTCTGAGTTACAATGGAGGAATTAAATCATACTTCTCTCTTCTAATGCCAACGAAGACTGCAAAAGTAGATAAACAATATAAAAAGAAAGAAAACATTATAATAAGCATTCAAAGCAAGTTTTAATCTGCCTCAAACAAGGATTCAGAGAATTAAAAACACACACACACCATTGGGGTAAAGCCAGAAAAGACAAAAGGAGGCTTTTCAGTTCTTCTTAATAAAGACATGACTGAAATCTACTCATCTGTTTTCTCACTTTTATCTAAAGGAATGAAATTATAATACAATCTAGATAAGCCATACATTTGTCATATCAATTAGTGTAAGAAGGATAAATTAGTTCATTAAGACATAAAGATTGAATTTAAAACTAAAACCCACCAGTAACCTGCATATAGGAGAAGAATTGAAACAAGTGACTCATCGAATTAAAAATATAGTTACTCTTTACTTTCAGTGATTTAACAAATAAATGCAATAAAAATTTGGCATATTAATATTAGTAAGGTAGAACTTGTAGGTGACAGAAATTGAAAAAGTACTATGTGAGATGAATGATGATTTCATTAATAATAAATGGTAAAATTTTCAGGAAGATTGTGAATATTTACACATCAGATTAAGTAGAATCTCAGTGTGTAAAGCAAACACTTCAGAAATGCAATGTAAAATAGATAAAGAATTAATAATAAAAGGGGATTTTAACTCACTTTTTCCAGCCTCTAAAGAATCAAATGACTTAAAAAAAAATAAGAGCAAATAGGAAGTCTAAATAGCAAGATGGATCAAAAACGTGTCTGAACACAAGGTAATATAAATATAAATTAGAAAAAAGAACATTATACATCCCAGAAGAAACTGACAAAACAAAAGCTTAAAACCTGAGAATAAATTCAGTATAAAGTAAATACAACATAAAAGCAAAAAATTTTTTGTTCTTTAAATGAATAGGAGAAATTTAAATTTTAATATTTTTTATGACTAGAAGATTAAAGGGAATCCACTGAAGTTACTAGAAAAGATTAGTTATTATATTATCGATTTTTCTTCTTACAAATAACTGCACCTAAAAAACCACATTAATAAGCTACAAAAAATTAATGAAAACAAATTGAACCCAGAAATAAACTTGACAGGCAGGATACCAATTCCACATAAAGATGACTTTAAAATTTGATATGACACAGAAATCTTAAATATGTAGTTTCTTATTGCATATGAACATTCAGTATTTTATAGATATCTAAACTGAATCTATACATTTTATGATTTCAATTAAAAAATAAGAATATTCACTATCAATCTTTTAATTTTTTTAAAGATTTATTTATGCATACAAGCTGGGTGTGGGGTGGCAAGAGGGCTCACCAGAGACAGAGTGGGGAGCAGAACAGGCAGATTGAGGGAAATACACTGCTGAGGGGAGCAGAAGGCGAGGCAAGAGAGGTCTGCCAGCCATGTGGGAATCTTCCCAGCTGGGTGTCATACTCCCGTCGCCACTGCCGACAGCTCCACAGTCCCGTGCTTAACCGCTGCACCACCAGGGAGGCCCTACTATCAATCTTTTAATACTAAATTAGCAAGTTTACAATGAAAATAAACATTCATGATGTCATACAAATTCTGAAATGTTAGAGGTGAGTGGATTTATAACAAAAGTTACCAGTTATTTAAAACATATTTGGAAACTTCAGTCATTAAAAGAATGTGCTATAGTTTTATTAAATGAAGAATTCAAAGATAATCCCAAGTAAGTGTCAATTATTAGCACTTAATAGAGATGGCACTATCAATCAGGGAGGAAAGAAAATGTTTTTAAATAACTCCAGATAGATTCAGTTTTTTTAAAGATTTATTTATTTATGCATACAAGCTGGGGTACAGACCAGAGGCGTGGGGTGGCGAGAGGCTTCACCAGAGACAGAGTGGGGAGCAGAACAGGTAGATCGACTGAAATACACTGCTGAGGGGAGCAGCGGGTGAGCAGCGCCCCACCATGTGGTATTCTCCCTGGCCGGGCTTCAAACTCACGCCGCCGCAGCTGCTGACAGCTCCACAGCACTGCACCTAACCCGCTGCATCACCAGGGAGGCCCTAGGCTAATGGTTTTAATATGTTATTTTCAGCTTTGAATTTCTGCTGAGTTTTGTTTTATTGGATCCGAAGTACAGCTTTTAGAAAGTTATAAAAATTCCAAAAAACAATACAAAAGAAGTAAAATGGGATAAGATAAAATAATGACAAAATGCATTTAAAGGATTATGTGAAAGAAAAAAGACATAAAAATGGACATTTAAAAAAAGATTAAAATATAAGGAAGGATAAAATGAATAATAGTAAAGTGGACAACAGGAATGAGAAAATCTGGAAAGAATGGGAAAGCAAATAAAGTGATGGGAAGGAATTAAACCTTTTAATTGTGTAGTTTTAACACGAATTTCATATCTGCCTGTGCTAATATTTCCACTTCTGCTAATTATTGTCAGTGTTATTTCTGTCTGTTTCTTTTTGGCTGGAACATACAGACTTTTAGGATATAAACAGCACATCATGAGGTTTGGGTAACTTTGTGTTATCATTCCAAGCATCAAAATAACATCCGTGGCAAATTCACTGTTAGGCAAGCAAAGCTTTTGTAGGTAAATCAATGATGTAATGAATTTACTATTAACCTAGATGTTCAACACATTGGAAGTAATTTCTTGAAAAAAATATCCAGTGTCCTGCACCAATTCTGAATTATGTCAAGGTGTGAATTTGATAATGGATTTTACTTTTGGAAAGTGAAGTATAAAAGTCAATCAAATCTGTATAGAAACCTGAGAGAATTACCTGTAAACACAATCCAGGATATATGGGACATGAGCTTTCTCAGGTCTCTGCATTCTTTTTTTTTTTTTTTTTAAAGATTTATTTATTTATACATGCAAGCTGGGGTACAGACCAGAGGTGTAGGGCGGCGAGAGGGTTCACCAGAGACAGAGCGGGGAGCAGAACAGGCAGATCAGAAATACACTGCTGAGGGGAGCAGCGGGCGAGGCAGGAGAGGTCTGCCGCACCATGTGGGATTCTCCCCGGCCGGGCGTCGAACTCGCGTCGCCGCTGCCGACAGCTCCACAGCGCAGCGCTCAACCGCTGCGCCACCGGGGAGGC
>PVIJ01004009.1:0-107712 GCA_004024925.1 Scalopus aquaticus | reverse complement strand
GGGGTCTCTGCATTCTAAGAGAATTTTTCTGCAGAGCTGTGAGAATGGCTCATCATCACTGTTCCTTCCAGATTAAGAGGTCTCTGGATATGAGAAGAGCCACTGAACCATTCCCAAAATGACTTGCATTGACAGATCAGCAGAGTTGGGTTTTCTGAGTTTGGTTTCCCTGCCTACAACAGATGAGGAGACACAAATTAAAAAACAGGAGATAACCACTCAAAATAGACACCACCTGCTTAGGGTAAAATGAGAGCAGACAATAGTGAGAGAAGATGCTCCACCCATCTGAGAATCTGACAGAAAGAATCAAAACATAGGTAACACTTTATAGCTAGTTAGATATAGTGATAAATTATTGATTGATTGGAGAGATTATGGATAAATGAATGGATAGATGACAGATAAATGGATAGATGGGTGAGTGAATGGATGACTCTATAAATAGGGTGGTAGGTAGGTGGATGGATGGTTGGAAGGAAGGATGGATGGATGGTGGATGGATGGATGGATGGATGGATGGATAGATGAAAGAAAGAGAGAGAGAGAGAGAGAGAGAGAGAGAGAGAAAGGAGGGAGGGAGGGAGGGAGGGAAGGAGGGAGCTGGTGAGGGAGATAGCTATAGAAATGACTTACGGAAATATTTCTGTTCCTAGTAGTATGAGGGAATTTATGTTCATCAAGTTCATCTGTGACGTGATTGTCTTATCAACTCTAACCTTCTGGTGCTTCAGCTCCTGAACTACCACCTGTGGTTTCAGGACCATTCAAACTCTAAACTAGGTTTATTTTGGTCGATCCTAAACTAGCATAGTAGAGATTTGAGGAGTCTACCTAACTCTCAGGTTCATCCTCCCTTTTCCCTGGGGATTTGGTCTCATGCTTCATGTCAGTGATGGGCAGGGCCCATGTCCAGTGCTCTCGATCCTCCAAGACCTTATATCCAGTCTTATATCCGGTTTTTGTGGCTGCTCTGTCCCTCTCTATGCCTGAATCTCAGCTATTTCTGCTGCTACAGCCTCTTCTAACTGGATTTCACACTACAGCTTCCTGCCCTCTCAGCCGATGTGGCTTCTTTCTCTGTCATTAGCAGGGTGCCCACCCCTGATTTCTGCCGCCTTGTCCAGCCTGCTCCCATCACTTGCTGACGGCAACACTCATTCTCCTGCCAGAGCGCTCTCTGTTCCATCTGCCGCACTCGGTATTGAAAGAGCTGTAGGTCTGTTCATTTCCTTGGTGTTATAAAGCGAGGATTACAGAAGCTTATTCATAAGCTGTCATTAATAAATATCAAAGAAATCATGAGGACCTTCAGTGAGTCCCCTCACAGATGTCTGGGAAAAACCTCGCTGTTAATCAGCAGTGAGCACACATAAATGTACATATTTGTTCATTATTCCACTTGGCACAAATGTATTTAAGATAAGCACTAAAAATGGCACTCTAAGATAAATGATGTGCTTGGGATGCTGAAATCTTGGCTCCTCCTCCAGGGACTCTGATCTGTTTATGGAAATGGAAAGCATATTACCAGAAGCAGAACATCTCAGTGTTCACATTAGCTCTTGTAGCAACCCAGCATTTATGTGAAAGACAGAGGTTACACCTCTAAATTGCCCACTGGGGATCCTTTCCACATTAACAACATTCTCTTTTCAGTGTGAGTTTAAGGACAGTGTTTGTGGGGAGGCTGGAGAAGCTGAGGGTCATCCTGCCCTTCCTGGCTACCTCTTAGGCTGTGCCCTAGGGTAGAGGATTTGGCACAAGTCCCTGGGAACTGCCCCCTTTGAAGGCCACTGGGTTTGTGCCCTGGGGTCTCTTCAGGTTCCAGACACCCTGATATTAGTCCAGCAACTGCCTTGTGAAGAAAAAGCACAGGCAAAAGCCAGAGATTCTGTTCCTTTTGCATTGTTTTCAAAGCCAATGAGCAAAATAGCAAAGAGTTGTCCTTAGTGAAAGTAAATTATTCAAATATGTTCTATGAAAAACTCATTACAAACTCAGAATAGAGATAAGATATCAAGAAATTTCCCCCATATTTGAAAGCAAGTGCATCAGGTAGAGTTTATGGTTTTCTTTTTTTTTTTTTTTTGTCCATATAAGTCATCTTTATTTTATTGCTCTGTTCAGATGAGTGGAGAGTCACCAATAAATCTCTATTTTTTGCCCAGGAGGAGCATTATGACTGAGAAAATTGAGAAGTGATGCCCATTATCCCATTATCATAGGATCAAGGCAACCCATTTGTCAAATATATTCCAATAGAGAAAATAAAGTGAACTCTTTTGTGCTATTAATCATGGCACAAGTTTGAATACAATCAGGGTCAATGCTGGTTTTTCTTATATTGCCCTCAAAGGGGGAAGGCCAGTAAATTAAATAACCAAAAACTGATCCTATTAAATGGGGTGACACAGGCAAATATCCACTTCTAATCAAAGAGTTTTACAAATTTGTAAATACTTCCTTTGAACATTTTCTCAAGTGTATTAATTTCCTATATCTTTTTTAATTGCTTTCTTGTACCCTGTAACATAGGAATAAATGCTTAAACACCAGGCAGAGGCACACCGCTATGTCCTCTATTGATGGACACATAGTCATCAGTGAAGAGTGAGCGTGGACCTTATGCAGACCCAGGGCACGACAGGAATTTTGTTCCCAGCTACATGAAATGTTGCCTCTACTAGTTGGAGGACTCCTGTGCTCACCTCTGACATGCCTATGGCAGCCAGGTGGATTTTTAATTCTACCCAAGTTGGGTTCTTCCCTGTGAAGACAAAGATCAGTGCCAGAGAGAGGACCCTTTTCAGCCAGAGGATAAAGTATATTGATGGGCCAGGCATACGTACTGTTGCAAGGTACTCATCAAATAAGAAATACGGTGAATTTTAGAAACTCTAAGTAGATTTTTTTCCCAAGTGTTTCCATTATGCATATGAGTGTTTCACATTCCTATTCTCAAATTCAAAATGAGTTAGTGAACACAAAACTGCCTCATAAACCCTAAAGCTTTGCAGATTAAAGGAGTTTGTATCTATTTTAATATTGGTTTTCATAGGAAAGCAAATATAAAAGAACTGAATTCTACTGGGCGAGGCATGACAGTCACTCAATTATCACAGTAGATTATAGGCAGTCAGATGTACAGCAGCATAATAAAATGAATGTGCTGAAGGGTCCCCCTGAAAAGTGAGGAGCCCCGCTAGTTGTCTTACATCCGTGAAGGCACACAGATACTCCTCACTCCAGGACGATGTGCAGGAACCATAGAAGTCTGGGATTGGCTGCACACTCGTCTGCCATTATTCCACTGCTCGCTTCTGCGTTTTTGCTTGAGCAAAACAAACTTTGATCTGATGTTAATTAGTATCTGTATAGTTGAGTCCCTTTGTTGTAGCAGCTAAGCATGTCTCTTAATGAATTCAACTTCTGATCCATTGTCTATACATTTATTTATGTTTATTCTCAAATGTATTGATGTTTTATAGATGGTATTTAAAATACATGAAGATTACTGTGCTGTATAAATTGTTCAGTTTCCATCTCTTCATGCTAAATAAAGGACACAACCGTGAACGTTCTTGCCTATTTGCAGGGTGGACCTTGGTAAAAGTTATGAGGTTTTGCTTTTTTCTAAAGATGCAGTTGCAAGATAGATACATACATTGCTTTACTGCGTAGCTATCAAATCACCCTTTCGAAACTTTTCACCAGTTTTTATTGCACCACAGCAAATTAACTAAATTTCATACATTTTTACATACAGTGTTTTCCTTGTCATTTGGTTTTAAAAATTCAATACTTTACTTGCTGAGTTTCCTTTTAACTGGACACTAGTGATTTTTTAAAAAAATAACTAACCATTTAGTCCTAGTTTTTAAACTTAATGGGTTCTGATTAAGGAATCTACCTATAAGATATTAATGTTTTGGAAATTATTAATTTTTGTGAGGGAACTAAAATAGTCTCACTGTTTGTAAATATTCTATCTGTGTATTGAATTGAGCATGAATTCAGTATTTGTTGGATATAAAGATCTCTCTCTCTCTTTCTCTCTCGCCCGCTCTCAGTATGTATAAGCATCCTCTCACTATATTATGTGTATGTAAACACAGTCACATTTATATTGACCTTGCTGTTGAATTTTTCTATACCTTCATATATGTTTATATGATTTATTTGATATACCAATCTCTGAGTGAATCCTCTCAAAATTTCTAGCTCTCATCCAAAACATATTCCACTCTCCAAATGGGGAAAAGATAGCACCTTCTGTGATCTAAAAGCTAAACATAATTCAAAGCTATGTTTTTCTTATTCCTATAACTTTTTACTTGATATTCTTTTTTTTTAAATATTTATTTATGCATACAAACTAGGGTATAGACTGGAGGCGTGGGAAAATGAGAGGGTTCACCAGAGACAGAGTGGGGAGCAGAACAGGCAGATCGACAGAAATACACTGCCAAGGGGAGCCGTGGGCAAGGAAGGAGAGGTTTGCTGCGCCATGTGGGAATCTCCCCCTCTGGGCGTCAAACTCGCGTGGCCACTGCCGACAGCTCCACAGCGCAGTGCCCAACTGCTGCGCCACCAAGGAAGCCCTCCTTGATATTCTTAAATACAGCTGATGATATATTCCTAAGGATCTATTTAACTTTTCCTTTGGGAAGATAAAAGTTCAACTATTCTATTACTATCGCCATTTGTTAATGGGAGATTTTTAGATGTTATCATTTAATTAAAGAATATTCTTTGGGATGACACCATTGCTGTGGAATAGCAAAACACTTTTAGATAGAAAAACATTATCTATTTTAATAAGAAGGAGTTGAAGGGGAAAACTAATTAGATGATCCATTAAAATGTGTCCTCCTATTAATTTCTCTTTGCATTTTGTCAGTAATTCCCTATTAATGATGGTTTTACTGAATGGCAGAGAAACTTCAAGTAAAATACCAAGTGCAGAAGAAGGACAGGATTTGGCTGACATATGTAAATGCAAATAAAAAAGGATCCTGTGGAGAAAGCGAGACTTCATCGAAGGTGACAGGCCTGTGGAAGGAGGATATGCCGAGCAAGCACCTTAGCGGGGTAAGCAGTTTGGGGCCATGCCACAGCCGCAGGCATCCTCGAAAAAAATGCATTGAAAATGCAATTGAGAACAGCCTGGGTAATTAGAGTCCAAAATGGCATCAATCTTTGGAACTGCAAAGGCAGGGAAAACAAATTGACAATCAATAAGAAATGGTGATGCGGCAAGATCAACAACAGCCACACATATGGAGAGGCTCATTGCTTTCATGTTTGGGGAAAACAGCATCACAGAAATCTGTTTCTTGGTTAATAGTTTACAGAGGTAAATTCATACACTTTTGTGTGCTCCCTGTATGTGCATGTACAACATGATGCACATAAACAATTATGTTAAAGTGACATAAACTGTCTTTAATACAAATCGGCATTCTGTAGCACTCAGGATTTGCAGCCATTTTTGAAAGGAAACTTCCTTCTCTGTCACAGAAATTGGATGGGGTATCAGGAAAAGGACACTGTACAATCTTCTAAAAGAAAAAATATCTCACCCACATTAGTAATTATTCTCCTCCAGATAATGAAGTCCTGTTACAGTCAAAGACAAAAACAAAGTCACAATTATTTTCAGGAGATGGAAACTATCAAATGAAAGTATGTATATACATATATACACATATATACATATATATGTGTTTGTATATGTATGTGTGTATATGTATATACACACATATATATATTTTTTTCCTTGTGTTAAGAAAATAACAACATAGTGACAGCAGGAAGACTCAACAGAATAGGTGCTTCTCCATGCAGTTTTCCTAAATGACATCTACTTTGAGGTTAAATAACTCAGTTGTCCACTATTTTAGCAAACAATCATGCCATAAATATAATTACATAACCTTCAGTTTTGCCAAAAAGACCACTGGAAAAATGTCATTTGCTTGACTATACTTTGCATTTGACATTTCCTGCTTGTCCTCTTTTTGCATCATTTCCCAGATGCAGGAAGATTTGAACAGCACTATGTCTACATGGCAGATTCCAAAGGTGGCCTTACCTAACACCAAGCACATGTTTTAATTACTGTCATTGGAGTAGCCCAATAAATAAATTAATTCTCCAAGGGCTAGAGGATGTTGAGAAGATTCCTCTAATGAAAATATGCCCTCACTTTCTCAAATGCAAGATTATCTGAGGCATCTAGTCTACCAATCCATTCATTCGAAAAATATCCATTGGGCCTCCCCGGTGGCGCCGCGGTTAAGCGCTACGCTGTGAAGCTGTCAGCAGCGCCAACGCGAGTTTGATGCCTGGCCGGGGAGATTCCCACATGGCTCTGCAGACCTCTCCTGCCTTGCCCGCTACTCCCCTCAGCAGTGTATTTCTGTTGATTTGCCTGTTCTGCTCCCCACTCTGTCTCTGGTGAACCCTCTCTCCGCCTCATGCCTCTAGCCTATACCCCAACTGGTATGCATAAATAAATCAATCTTTAAAAAAAAATGTGTATGTATATTGTGGGCCTCCCACATGGTGCAACGGGTTAAGTCTTAGCACTATCAAGCTATCTGTAGCCACTGTAGCACGAGTTCAATCCCCATCCAGGGAGCTAGCCTGCATGTCTCAGCAGACCTCTCCTGTATCCCTGCATCTCCCCTCAGCAGTGTATTTCAGTTGATCTGCCTGTTCTACTCCCCACTCTGCCTCTGGTGAATCCTCTAACCCCCCATGCCTCTAGCCTATACCCCAGCTTGTATGCATAAATAAATAAATCTTACAAAATATCTATTGAACTCCTACTGTGTGTCAGGTAGTATCTTAAGTTCAGGGGATAGAACAGTAAAAGACTAAGTGTGAGAATCTTAGTCTTCATGAAACTAACACTAGTAGGGAACAGCCAAAAATGAGGAAAAATTTTTTTAAATTAATACATTAAATGGTAATAATTGCTAGAAAAATATAAAACAAAGGTTGGAAATAAGGAATGAGATGAATTCGTGATTAGAAACTCAGTAAATTTGGGGGCCTCCCTGGTGGCGCAGTGGTTAAGCACTGCGCTGCGGAGCTGTGGGCTGCAGCGATGCGAGTTCGACGCCCGGCCTGGGAGAATCCCACATGGCGAGGCAGACCTCTCCTGCCTCGCCCGCTGCCCCCCTCAGTAGTGTATTTCTCATCTGCCTGTTCTGCTCCCTGCTCTGTCTTTGGTGGACCTTCTCGCCGCCCCATACCTCTAGTCTGTACCCCAGCTTGTATGTATAAATAAATAAATCTTAAAAAAAAAACTCAGTAAATTTGGAAAGAAAACTTACTTTACTTGATCTAAAAGTTCTCCTATAAACATCATCCCAATAGGTAGCCCCAGACCTTCTACAATATTTTTTTATATTATTTTTTACTGAGGCAACCAATGTTTTATAACACTGTATGATTCAGAGTTATGGAGGTATGGCTCACACTTTATGTTAACACACCACACCAAGGCATAAAGAAAAAGCATTGTTTATTGTTTATCAATAAGTAATCAATACCAAACCAAGTAATATGCATGTACGTGTGTATATATGTTGTGTGTGCGTGTATATGATGAAACTTCATTCACTGTAGCTCTCCCTCCAGCAAAGCACCCGTAGTCCTTCACCGCAGTCCAATATGCTCTCCCCTCACCCTTGATGAAACTATTTTGGAAGGTATATGATATTAAAATTCAGTTTAGCAGTTGCTCTTAGTAAGGGTGGAGAGAAGACAGGAGTTAGAAGATGATTAGGAACATCTCAACAAATATTTGTCAGTCTTAGGTCTCTGGTTGGGTAGTAGGTTCATGAATGCTAACTGCAGTATTGAAAAGGAAACCTTAAATAAGGCCATACATGGGTATCGACACTGGATTATAGAATCAAAATCCATTTATGTCAGTCTTTTAATATAGTAAATTATGAACAATAGGTGTAGTGTAACTGGAGGTATGTAAGAGTTTTTGGATAGTTCAAGCCTTTTCACTAACTTCAACCACAAAGAAAAAATATGTGTTAATTTTGCTACTTAATGTGATGGGACATCTCCTAATGAAAAATAAATCATGTATTGTTTAACACACTTTCTATAGATCCTATTACTAAGTTTTTACAGTAGCACTTAAAAACGTATTTTGGTGTCTGTGCCTTTAATAAATGCAACTCTAATCACATCCTCAAACTCTACCTGTCACCCAGGTGGAGAAAAGTACACCCAAGTCTTTAGCTTTTCTTTTTTGAAAAGGTCACATTTTACTGAAAATACAGTCTACTTAGTGCTCAAGAATTTTCTGCATAAAAGCCCATTTCTGTTTTAAGCCTGAAACAAACCCTTGTGCTCACTGAAACTGAATTCCAACCACAAACTTTTCCATAATTGACTTCCTCTAAGGACCATCTATTAAAGCTTCTGGACCTTGGTCTAAGTCTGCATTATAGGTTCAACAGGAATGACTCTATCAATGTGCTCTTATCCTGAAACAGTCAGAAGAACAAATTAAATCATAAGCAGGAAAAGTTATAAAAAATGTGATCTAAAACATTTGCTCTAAAGACTTTCCTTAGGAAAATAGAAGCCTTTGTTGAATTTTGCTCATTCAAATTCTAAAGGTGACTATCCTTTCTTTTTCTGATCTTCAAACTCTTAAATTTATTTTGATTTACAACCATTTCATCAGATTTTTCTGAGCAACTGGCAGTCTAAACCGTATAGTTACATAAAGAAGAGAAAGAATTTCTGATATAAGCAGGGAGAAGTCACTAGAAAAATCTCTTTGAACCTTTTGTTTCTTTACTGTTTAATTATTATTGAATGAAATTATTCAGTCCACATCAGTATGATTTGAATAGTGTCACAGGTATATTTTTAGCCTAGGATTTAGAAAATATTTTATCATATTAGGTTTGTTCTTTAAAAAAAATCGTTTAAGTTAGAAAGGTACATGACATTCGTGCAGTTTGACTTTGCCAGTCAATGCAGGAACTCTCCAAACATCCAAAACAAGCAAACATTTTTCAAGTGCCAATATAAATCAGATTTTCCCTAAGATATTGGAATCAAATGCTGTCCAACAGACTAAGCATAATCCAGTTTTTCTTGTAAGTTTCCTCGTTATTGATGGATAAAAGATCTGTCACTGAGCTCAAAAGCACTTTCATTTAACAAGATACTCAAATTTAACCAAGATGAGGGCCTCCCCGGTGACGCAGTGGTTAGGCACTGCGCTGTGGATCTGTAGGCAGCGGCGACGTGAGTTCGAAGCCTGGCCGGGGAGATTCCCACATGGCGTGGCAGACCTCTCCTGCCTCGCCCACTGCTCCCCTCAGCAGTGTATTTCTGTTGATTTGCCTGTTCTGCTCCCCACTCTGTCTCTGGTGAACCCTCTCGCCACCCCACGTCTGTGGCCTGTACCTCAGCTTATATGCATAAATAAATAATTCTTTAAAAAATAATTAACCAAGATGAAAAAGGTACAAGAGAATATTCCATAACTGGGTATCATATATATAAGAATGTCATAGGAACTCAGCAGAGGGCAGAAAACTTTTAGTGATGAGAGAAGCCTGTAGATTCAATGAGCATGTGAAATATATTAGCAAATTACAGGTGAACTAAGGTCAGTGGGAGCCACAGATTGAAAGTCTTGCTATTTATAAAGTCAAATAAGCCAGTACCCTTGAGATACAGTGCTTATATATGAAGCCTTTATGTGTACATTGTTAGACTGTTTCTGAAAGCCTAACATGATTTGGGTTGGTGATCTAAATATAATTTGAATTAGAAAGAAATATTTTACTATCTTGCTTTCTTGCCTCTTCTCTAGGAGTTGATGTTTGTTTGGTCACTTTCCTGAATTTAACAAGTTTGTTTGTTGTGTGTGACCACTGACATCCCTGCTTGGTTAGCTTAGTAGTCAGCTACCTATTAGACAGAGATCTTCTTAAATGTATGGAACTAGTAAGTCTCACAATCTTTGTTAAGGATTCTATATGTGACGGGACATGTCTTTAGCACAGAAGGCACATGCATGAGAACCTTCTACATCTGCATGGTCTGTCAGAGTCCCAGGAATATGTCAAAACTTTTTCAAATCCCCCTGCGGAAATATCCCTGTCCAAATTTTCCATTTAAGATTTTTGGTTTAGCTTTTTGTTTGTCCCAACTCGTATTTCCACTTCAGGAACCTCTGAGGTTAAACAGTTGCCACTGATTGTTTTTAAAAAATGCTCCCCCTGGTGTTCTGAACCAAGTCAAATAAAGACAAGCCCTACACATGCAGATTTCCTGGGAACTGTCAAATAATGAGAACCTTATAAGAACGATGTTTTAAAATAGCTCCAACTACTCTTTGAACTTTCCATTGTCTTCCAGGCTGATGGTTTTCAATGTAATTGTGGATTGTTTTCCAAGGCTTTCAACAAAACTGGGAAATGTGAAGGAAGTATGAAAATCAGGCAAAATGAGAAGCCCCAAATCTCAGACTTTGGTCATTTTTTTCTTGAATACGTTCTCCAGGGATAGCTGCAGCCTTGTAGTTTTCTGAATTCTGTGAGGTTCATTTTTACAGTTTTTGCCAGTGTCCTTATTGCTTTCATGAAGAAGAGGATTTGTAGAGGTCTTTATTTTGTTCTGTAACATGATGTCATCTTTGTATTGAGGATTTTTTACATCTATGTTCATGAGAGATAATAGCCTAGTTTGCTTTGTGCATGTGTAGTATGGTGTAAGTATCTGATTGTCTTATAAAATAGAAAGTTAGAAAGTGTCCTTTGTACTTTCTATTTTTCTGGAAGATTTTACATAATGTTTTATTAATTCCTCTTTGTTTAGTCAAATTCTCTTTTGAAACTACTTACATCTAGGTATTTTTTTCAATAGCTTTTTAATTATAAATTCAATTTCTTTAATAGTTCTAGGACTACTCAGGTTGCCTAGTTTACCTACACTGAGTTTTTGTACTGTGTGTGTGTGTGTGTTCAGAAATTGTTATATTCTTATTTTTCAAATTGATGAACAGTTATTTGTAATATTCCCTTTTTTCCTTTTTATAGTTACAGAATTTGTTCTGATATTCCTCATTTTATTCTTGACATTAGCTTTCTGTGTCTTCTCTCATTTTCTGTGGCAAAATTAAACCTTCCTAGACTTTATCGTGTTCCTGCAAAAAGCCTTCGCCTCCTCTTTTCACATGTTTTAGCAATGATATCTGTATCCATTTACCTTAGTAATTAAAGTAATGTGAAAGGACAATAAAACTCTCGTTATTTCCTGGACGGTAGATAATTGCCCTGGACAAGGTTCTGAGATTAAGCTTCAAAGTGCTGGGAATTCTGGAACACTCGCCCTATGTATTTACATTACAGAGGAATGAGCCAAACTCACTGGAGACTTGATAGGTCTGAGATAAGCCAGGCTGTCTGGCTTCCTGACAGGTTTTATTTACATGCCAAAGAGCTGAAGTAAGGTGGTCATTCCTTAAAGTAAGGGCAGCCTGCTCACCCCTTTCTTAGGCACTGAAAAAAATCATTTTGTCTTCACTCCCACCTGTGGGGTATCCAGTCACCCATGTAGGATTATTTATCTGACACTTTTCACAGTACCTTAGAGGTAAGGACTAAGGCAAAGAGGGGAGGGTGACAAGACGTACATTATTTGCTGAAAGATATTCAAAAGGAAATCTGTCACTGATTTCTGAACTTGGTGTGTGCACATTTAGGATAAATAAATAAAGATGAATATTTTTAAAACCCAGCATTTATCTCTGTCAGGCTTGATAAAAATGTTATCAATTGTATGACTTTTTTGGAGAGCCAGTTTATAATTTCATTAAATGTCCTATCATTTTACTGCTTTCAGTTTTATCTCTGTAATTATCTTTTCAATGTTCTTCCTTCTGCTTATTTGGTTTAATTTTTCTCTTCTTTGTGGAGTTTCTTGAAGCAAGAACTTATGTTATTGACTTGAAGTCACCGATTTTGTCCTTACTCACAGTTGTTTCTAAAACTTGGTGTGTCCTCCTACTAGTAGTGGCATTTCTGTGCTTAGGACCCACGATGAACAAAAACATCAGGAGATTAAAGTAAACACAAAGAGAATGATGCTATCAAGAGATGCAGGAAACAGGAGATGTGAGGCCAGCCTAAGACACAATGATGTCACAACAGCTATGATGTCATTAGACAAAGGAATTTGTGGGCTCTGTTACTGATACTCCTGGACCAAGTGGAATTGCCATTGCTTACCAGAGGTGAATAAAGTTAATAAACAAAGATTATAAACCATACCACTCATATCCAGAGTTGTGAGTATTTGCTCTAGGTTTTTCTACCTTGTTGCTTAGCAACTACATATATCCATCTTGATATCTTTAAATAGACTGCATGCGATATGAAAAAGGCAACATCAGTAATTTTCTGGTGTATTGCTAAAAGAGTAAGAGATCATATCTTCAGTGACCTCCTTTATATGCTAAGGTGGTCACAGAGGGCATCAAAGTGAAATTGAATGTGAACAGGTACAAATGTATATATATTTATGTATATATATACTGTATATATATTTGGTGTTTTCATCCAAAAAAAAGTGAGTAGAAGATATATCAGTGCAAACTGAATTGCTTCTGTGTTAGAAAACATAAGGATCTGTTTCTCTCTCAAGATCATTTTAAAGGTGTTTGTATTTTACAATTAACAAAGTTCTGGGCTCTTGGTAAGTTTTTACATAGGAAAATGAATCTAGCATTATGATGCAAGGAGAGGAGAGTATCTGGAATAGCACAACTTCCAGCCCAAGCAGTGTTTACCTACCCACTTTAAAACTTTTAAAATCTCAAGTTAGGCATCACCAAGTGGAGACACAGGCATGGAATTAAGAAATACTTATTTTCATGTCTCAGAAATAACTTAATTTCAAATAAGCACTGCTGCTTGTGATTTAAAATCAGCAAATGTTCGAAGGAACCCTCCCAATGCAGAACCCCCCCCCCAAATTAGATGTTATTATTATTCTAACTCCCTCAGACTATTTTTTACTATATTTGAAAGAATGTTTTAAAGAGTAATATCACCAGATACTTTGCATGTGCTTTTCAAATATAAGGCAAAATGGGCACTTCAGGAATTAATCAAACGTATTTAGATTTTTTTTAATGGGCGCTGTAAGCAATTTTAGTTTTTAGTAATCATTTAGTTAGATTTCCAGGAATTAAGCAAGGCTTAGTAAAAGGGCTTGACTAAAGTATTCCTTCAGTTTTTGAAAATCACCCTGAAATAACATTAAGAAGCCTTAAAGATTCAGGTAGTAAGGCATTAATAACCTAAATTCATGTGAAATAAAATGCAATATTTTGACATACTAGATATTTCAGGCACGGGAGTTAAGAAATGAAATACATCTAATGAATTTTTTATATATTTTTTAAATTCTGTTAATGCAAAACAAACTTCACATATTTAATTTGTTCAATTAGACAAATTTGCACATATGTACACCCAGGTAACCACTAGCACAACCAAGGTAATGAATATATCCATCAACCTCAAAAGTTTCTTTCTTTTTTTTTTTAAGATTTTATTTATGCATACAAGCTGGGCTACAGGCCAGAGGCATGGGGCGGCGAGAGGGTTCACCAGAGACAGAGTGAGGAGCAGAACAGGCAGATCGACGGAAATACACTGCTGAGGGGAGCAGCGGGTGAGGCAGGAGAGGTCTGCCGCGCCACGTGGGAATCTCCCTGGCCGGGCATCGAACTCACGTCGTCGCTTCCGACAGCTCCACAGTGCAGCGCTTAACCGATGCACCACCAGGGAGGCCCCTCAAAAGTTTCTTCTATCTCTATCCCCCTACCTCCCCATGCACATACATACACACACACACAAACACACACACACACACACACACACACACACACTCACTCCAAATATACACACACATGCACACCCACCTACACACACGACCAGTTATGTACTTTATGTCACTGTAGATTGGTGACAGTTTCTAGAATTTTATCTATATGGAATCATATTGTGTATAGTCTTTTTTCTGCTTTCTTCTTTTCAGCATAATTATTTTTATTTTATTCATGTTGTAGCACATTCCAATTGTTTGTTATTGCTGACTGTTATCCCATCGTGTGGTTAGAACACAATTGTATGTCCATTTACCTGTTAATGAACATAAGGTTGCTTCTGGCTTTAGCAAGGCATTGAATGAAAACATATCAATTCCCTTTGGGGGATAACTGAGAAATATATGTCTGATGATTTTAATTCTGTGTAGGCCAATAGATGCCTAAACAACTGTGTTCTTAACGGCTGTCATTGCCAGAAGAGGCAGCTAGTGTGCTTATTAAAAACAAATGTTCTCTTGAATCATGGCACCTGGGGAGTAAGAAAATTAAAATCCAGCACACTATCTCCATACCAAGCCACACATCTTGAGTGACACTACACCCATATGGACAAAGAGCATCCACAGGACATTTCTGTTCTAGGGCTTCTCTTTTTCAAGACAGGTGTCACTTTTTAATATGCTTAAAGACTCTGTAGATGAGATGCCATTTGGTCCGTAAGGGGATCAGAGGTTCCCATATCCCTGGAGCTGTATTACTCTGTACATCCCAGACTGGTGTCCATGTGGTGATTACCTTGGTCCCAGCCATAGTTTCCTAAAGCTACAGAAAGGGCAGAGAAGTTGTTGGAAAACATAGTGCTTGGGACAACAGATGACTCAGTAGCTACCTACAGAGACCAGTGACTAAAGACCAGGTGGGAATGAAGATGCCCAAGCAGCTGCCATCTGGATAGAGGGGACACTGAGTAACAGATGCCCTCCCCTCTTGTGATTTGGCACTCTGTAAGCTCCCCTGGAACTTAATGGAGCCCAGGCCAAGGAGTGGGTGAATCCTGAACTAAGATTAAATGTCAGTCTGCCGGCAAATTAGGAGATGAAAAAAACAGTAATACAAAAGAATAAAATACTACTTGGAATGAGATTCCTACTAACTATACAAATGAAGATTAAACTTAAATTTTCGGTCAACTTTTAGAAAGGTGGGGTAAATTAAATTATTCACCTAATGATTGGACTTAATCAGAACTACAAGAAAAAAGACATCTCAGGAAAACATGAGGTAGTTAGCTGACTAATTCAAAATTGTCAACTACTATTTTGAAATATGTAGACATTCCTAGGAATGCCTTTATCAATATTACTTCTACAGTTTCTTGCCTCTCCCAAGACACTATCCTGGTTTTTATGCACCTGTAAATACACATCCATGCAATTTGCACACTGTTTTACATCAGTAGTTTGATTACATATGGATGGAAAGTTAAGTGAAATGGAGATGCTCCAAAAACTCTAAAGGAAATCACATTTGCAATTATAAACTTAACTTTTAATACCACACTTTCTGTTGTTAACAAGATTTTATAACTAAATCTGCAGTTTTTAGTTAGGAATGTCATTCCCTTTAGGGTCTGCTCAGTATGCCATTGATTAAATCCTTAATCATCCAAAGAAATATGCAGCCCCAAAGTGTGTTCAGTGTTGGGCCTGCAATTCTGTAGGTTGTGTGTTTAGCAGTGTTGTTCCTGGTCTCTGTACCTAGCTCAAGAACTGTATGAAGTATTTAGGATTCTGACTTAAATGACAGAGACACTTGAAAATTAATTTGTCCATTATTTCTGTGCTGTGATTATATACTTTAACTTTCTCCTTCTACATGAGACAAGATTTTCTATCTATACTTGTACTTCCCTCTTTCAGAAACATAATTAAATAAATATTAATGGCATGTGGGTCAGCTCCCTGCCCGGGTATTGAACTCATGCTATAGTGGCTGCCTGTAGCTTCATAGTGCTGAGACTTAACCCATCACGCCACCTGAGAGGCCCCCACAGCATCATTTTTAAAGGCTGCACAAGACTCCAGTGTAAAATTTAACACAAGCTGATTAACCTCTCTCTCATTGTTAGGCTTAAGTGCTAAAAAAAAAAAAAAAAAAAAAAAAAACTGATAAATAAGACTTTGCTAAATAAATTGATTGATGTAATAGAATATTTATGAACATTCACAATTAAGTCTTAAGAAAAAATCCCTAGGCCTCCCTGGTGGCGCAGTGGTTAAGTGCTGCACTGTGGAACTGTCGGCAGTGGCAACGCGAGTTCGACGCCCGGCCGGGAGAGTCCCACATGGTGCAGTAGACCTCTCCTGCCTCGCCCGCTGCTCCCCTCAGCAGTGTATTCCCGTCGATCTGCCTGTTCTGCTCCCCACTCTGTCTCTGGTGAGCCCTCTCACCGCCCCACACCTCTGGCCTGTACCCCAGCTTGTATACATACATAAATAAATTAAAAAGAAAAAACTCCTGGAGTATAAGAGTGGGGTATAAAGTGTAGTCTTTTTGTCACAGCCTGTTTTTCCACAAGAGTCTCTGCTAGTATGAATCCCCTCTGCAAAACTTCCATTTTATGTTCCCAGACTTCAACATGGAGTATTTCCCTCCTTTCATGCTTTTCAATTTAAAGTGTATATCATATCTGTTTTCCTTTGTATTTATTTACCAGTGAATTTTAACCTTTTAAAAATGATTATTACTCACCTACATGTATGTAGTCACATATATATTCATTTATGACTTAAAAAAAATGATCACCATTTCAAATAGGTTGTTTACCTTTTTCTTCTTTACTGTGAAGCTCTTCTTTATTAAAGAATTAATATTTTGTGTAAAACATATTGCCAGTACTATTTTTATCAGTTTACTATCATCTTTTTTTAAAACTTATTTATTTTTTTTATTTCTATCCTACTACTATCATTCTTTTAAATTCCTCTTTCGAGTAAAGTGTAAGTGCAGAAAAGTGTACAACCCGGTGAAGTGTTAGGAGCTGTGGATTTGTGTGATTAGTAATCACACATGAAAACAGAGCACCTTGCCCCCGAGACCTTTCTCTTCCTTCTAGTCCTTATTCCCCCCCAACAAAGGTGCTTGGCAGTCTGACTTCCAGGTTAGATGTATAGGTTAGTTTTGTTCGTGTCTTTAGTGCCATGTAATTGGAATTATATTGTCTGTGCTCTTTTGTGCCTGGTGTCTTCCACCCAACAGGATTATTTTCAAAATGTACCCATAGAATTGCTTTTACTCCATTGAGTACCGCTGTATTCCATTGTAGTTAATGGGCATTTCAGTCCCATTTTCAGCTTAGGACTATTAAGTACAGTGCTAAATATTAAATATGTGATGGTCAAATTTAAAAATAAAAGTCACAATATGAAGTTTACAAAAACTCCAAAACAGAAACAAGTTAAGAAAATGAAAAACATGAGAAAAATAAGGGATCCAGAAGATAAACCTGGGTGTTCAAAAACAAAAGGACAAAAAAAAAAAACCCCAGAAAAGTGAGAAGTCATTTTTAAACTAAGTTTCAAGGGCATTATTTCCCAGCTAAAAGAAAGAGAAACCCTTCAAACTGAAAGAGACTATCAAGCTCTTTCATTTCTATAAGAAAATGAAATATATGTAATTGGACATGTTAATATGAGACTTAGATACTTCAAGAATTAAATCATCCAGAAAGAGAGAAAAAAAATTATAGTCAAAACAATGAGAATTCCTTTGGCAGCTTATTGTCCATCTGACAAAGTATTGGTAGAATGCAATGAAGCGATGCCTTGAAAAATGTAGGAAAATGGGCCTCCCCGGTGGCGCAGCGGTTAAGCGCTGCACTGTGGAGCTGTTGGCAGCGGCGTCGCGAGTTCGACGCCTGCCCGGGGAGAATCCCACATGGCGCAGCAGACCTCTCCTGCCTCGCCCGCTGCTCCCCTCAGCAGTGTATTTCTGATCTGCCTGTTCTGCTCCCCGCTCTGTCTCTGGTGATCCCTCTCGCCGCCCCACGCCTCTGGCCTGTACCCCAGCTTGTATGTATAAATAAAAAATAAATCTTTAAAAAAAAAAAAAAGAAAAGAAAAATGTAGGAAAAGTTACTTTAGCCCAGAATTCTATACCATCCACATCAGTTATAATATAAAGATAGCATCAAACATGATATCTTAGATACCATTAGTCACGAGAACATTTATTTCTCACATATATTTCCTGAACAATTCACTTAAGGGTTTTACTATGGGAAAAAAATTAGTTAGGAACATCAAATAGGAAACAGGATTTAACCAAGAAATACAATGAAATAAAAAGTGCACAGGAGATCTAGGAAACAAGGAAGACTCCAGAAAGTAGAAAACAATATGAGATAGTCATAGCTGAAATGTAAATAACCTATGTAAATTGGAAAAGGAATTCACTGACTTTCAATTAGGGAAGATGAAACATATTCAAAGTAACTCATACACTAAAGCACATTTTCTACCTTTAGAATCAACTTTTAGCGAAAGTTATAAAGACTTAACTATGGTTACAAAATAGATGGCTTCATTAACTTTGAGAAATAATATATGCATTTATTATACATATATTAAAGCACATTGGGAAGCTGTTGGTGGGTGGGGAGGGAGGAAATGTGGAGGGAAAGGCAGAAGAGAAAATATTTTCATCTTTGAAACTGAGAAAGTGAAAAATATTAACTGAATGATAACTAGATGTTTGAATAAATAACTTGGATGGAAATATTATATTATCACTCAGCAGTATAAAATAGTTTTATTTTCTAAAATTGATCTAATCTTTTTAACTAAGCTCCTGTTAAATTACTACTGTCTGTTTAAACTATTTTGAGTAGCACAGGTCATTTTAGGTAAATGCTTGTCTTGTTGATTCCCTCCCTCCATATACTTCCTCTCCCCCCAAATCCTGCTTACACAGAATAACTAGGAGTGGGTTCTGTGAGCTCCATTATTGCATCCCCCTGGGTGTTCCGACCTTCTGAGGGTTGGTCCTTATGTGCTGGGTGTCCCACTGTCTTCCCCTGCTAACATTTGCAGTGAAGAATTGTGTTTTGTTTCTTGGTCCCCTGGGCCTTAATAACCTTCCCTTTTTGATTTAACCCTATTTTGGCTCTCTCTGGTCTGCCTACCTCTCCAGGTCTCCACAAAGGCTCCCTCTGGTCCTTAGTTTAATTTACACATCCAACATCTCTAATCTTCCTCTGCAGCCCCCATGGCAGATTCGTTGGCTTTCATCTCAACTACTTCCCTCCCCCTGCAGAACATGAAGAACTTGTGAATCCATCTATATCCCAAAGACACGTAGGTTCTGCTCCCCACTCTGTTTCTGGTGAATCCTCTCACCATCCCACACCTCTGGCCTACACCCCAGCTTGTATACATAAATAAATCAATCTTAAAAAAAAAAAAGGCACGTAGAAGGTGCAGAAGCCATAAATTATATCCCTTCTCTCCTGCTGTGTTTCTGCAAGAGTACATTTCTGCAGACCTCACTGTCTTCCTTTCTTGCAACCACACAAAACTCCATCCTCCATCCCCAGTGGTGGGGAGTTAAGGGAAAGAGTAGAAACAGGTGTTTGTACTGCTTCTCTCCCTCTTGTCTTTCCCATAGTCTGATGATTACCAAGGGCTTTCATTATCCCCCTTCTTGTCTGGCAGGCGTAACCTCTATAGTCCATTCTTATGATTTATTGAGACTTCCTCTCTCCTGTGACCTCTGATGACAGAACTGTTGTGGAAGAAAAAAGAAGGAATAAAAAAGATATTAGTTTAGTTGTCTCCAAATATCTGCCTGCCTACTGAAGGTTAATTAATAGTGATTAAAAGGAGTGATGTAAAACTGTGTCTGAGAAGAAAGGGGGCACGGGCCTGAAGAACTAAGCAAAAATTCTTGAAAGCATTGCTCTGTCTGAGTGAATTAAAGTAGGAGGCAAAGGGCAAGGATTGTTGCTTTCTTGTAGGTGCTGTGTACTATTTAATCCACTACTCACAGCCCAGTGTACTTCCTTGCACCCCATTGTGTCATGGATTCTCAAGAATAGCTTCCAGCCTCTCAGGCTCCTCAGCCTGAGATTCTCACAGTGAGTCTCCTTCAGTAAAGCAGGCTCACACTTCAGCTAACCCAGAGTCCATTTCTTTGTCTTCTTTTTGATGAACATTCGCCTTCACACATTTTGGGAAATTATTTTGGCTCCTAAAATCCTTAACATGGTCAATACACATATTAATTTTCCTGTCAGCAGTCTTGCCCTTAACTTGCTCAACATTAAAGATCCTCCCAGTTTTGCAAGATCCCCTTTGTGGAGCAAATATTACATGATTTTGGATCACCATGTCTCTATAAAATGAGGGTAATACAGTAGGCTCACTGTATGGTGTTAGAGAGACAGAGATGTATGAAGACTATATTCTTCTACATAAACCCCATGAATGCTTGAATAACTTTACATGTTTTTGGAACTAAAAAAAAAATTACCAAAATATGCTGAGGTATTTTCTTTCATTGTTTTTTTCTGGTAAACAAGGAAAATGTTTAAAAATCACATATAGGCATTCCTTATTTTGTAGTATATTCCTTTTGTTGTATTTTGCACTCTTGACCTTTTTCATTTGTCTTGTTTTCTCTTCCAGAAATAAACTTTTTTCTTACATGCTAGAATAATAAATTAAATCCTCTCTAGTAATTTTCATCATTATCCTATTGTATTCTATATTGTTTCAAGTCTGCTTATTACATCACTAATTTAACTCTGTATCATTTTTATTCTGTTCTTTTATTTATGCAGATTTCAATTCTGCTATTACATTTTGTCTCCTAGTAAAAGTCACATTATTTTTTATCTCTCAGCTTCCATTTTTATTTCCACCTTTTATATTAAATGAATAGTTCCTTGTGCTTTTCATAAAGTCTATGATTCTTGAATTTTTTACTAACTCAATACAGAAAGTTTTAAAAACATGTTTCAGTTTTGCTGTGGTAAATCTTTCAAGTACTTTTTCCCCACATCTTTTACATTATATTCCTTTTAATGAGGTCCATAGACTTCAGTTTCTCAGGGTATTTCACCTCTCTTTCTTTTCTATTCTCATCTTAGAATAGAAAGTGCTTTATCCAGGCCAGATGTTGGTCATAAATGGGACAGAGGGCTGTGAGAACTGTTCACTGGCCACCTGGTTGCTATTAGAACCTGATTCTCAGATATGAAGCTTCAGTTGGCAGCTGATGGATAAAATTTCACTTCCCCAGTTGAATCTCAAAGCCTCAGCACCTCAGAGAGAAGGAAGGGCCTATGAGAGGCAACTCAGTCTCTATAAGTACTGAAGCTGCAGCACTTGTTTATAACTTGTGCTTCCAGTGTCCTTGCTGTCCAGCCTTCTCTGTCAAGCACGAGTTTTGACTCCACTCCTTTCTGGTTTGATGCCAGCTAGAGGAGCTAAAGAGGAGCATCACTGGCTGGATGCTATAGTGTAACTGTGACCTCTTTCACATTTGAAAGCTGTAACAAGCTGTAACAAAAAACACGTTTATCCTCAGTGCCCCTTGTCCTTCCCTTTTAAGGAATTTTTCTCTCTTCTATCAAAGAGAAATAGTCACATAGCCATTAAAAATTTAGAGAATATTATTAAAAATGTGTAGGGTAGATGAAATGTATGCTATTTTTATCTACATAATTTAAAAATTTATATCTGAAACTCCCTTTTAAAAGTCATTTAAAATCAATAGGTAAAATTAAATTTCTTAGAAATTCTTATTACCATGTTGTCAGTGGTTCATTATTGGTTCAAGTACAAAAAAAGAACTACTATGTGAGGAATACATGAAATACTTTGGTTCATGCTGTACATTGTTTACTCATCCTGAGATCCTTTCTTGGTGCTCTCCTTGTCTCTGCATGGGGAAGTGGAGGGAGTGGGAAGAGGACCTGAGTCCTCTCAAAAGCTCTTATGTGTCTCTTGGTTTCTTTCTTTCTTTCTTTTCTAAGATTTATTTATTTATGCATTCAAGCTGGGGTACAGACCAGAGGCGTGGGGAGGCAAGAGGGTTCACCAGAGACAGAGTGGGGAGCAGAACAGGCAGATGGATGGAAATACTTGCTGAGGGGAGCAGCGGGCGAGGCAGGAGAGGTCTGCTGTGCCATGTGGGAAGCTCCCGGGCCAGGCGACAAACTCCGTAGCCGCTGCCGACAGCTCCACAGCACAGTACTTAACCGCTGCGCCACCAGGGAGGCCCCTTGAAATAATTTAAAAATATTAACTGATGTGGTGATATTTTCTGAACAACAAATATTTTCATAGGAGAAATTCCATCTTCAAAATCCCTTTGTTTCATAAAATTTAAATATTTTCTTAACTGAAAAAGTATCACACTTTGTCTCCATGTTAAGCAATTCCCATTTTGCTTTTGGGTAATATTTAGATATATACCCCATGCACTGTAGGATGCAAATATCATGGGCTCTGCTCAAACAGAAATAGTAATTTATAGTCAATAAAACCCAGTTAAGAAATTTCCCTTAGAGCCATTTAAAAGCTGAACCAAAGCCCCATAGATCTTGCCTTATAACCTCAGAATGGACCATTTACACAGCTTCTGCTAATGCAATGACTTTCAATGGACCAAAGTCTTCTCTGACATTTTGCCAACAGTCTTGGACATTTCCTGTAATTACTACATCCAGGTATTTGCTGGAGTACTGAATGTGAAAAGGATTTTAAAAGTTTGTAGGTGAACTGATACGATAATTGCTATTTTTTTTTTACATTTTTTAAATTATTACAGTTTATGAGTTCAACTGCTAATGGCTTTGGTTATTTTCTTTGTACAGGGTTTGAAAGTTTTGCATGATTTTTGTTCCTACCTCACATTTTCCTCCTCTGGGGAATTCATCCACGCTAAACTCTGGAGTGTTTTTCTCCAAGTAGAAATTTACAGGTAGCACAAATCAGCATCTTGACTCAATGATAACAAAATGTATATACTTCGCTTGATCCACATTTTTACTCATAGAGAAGCACCAACTTTGTCTAGATAATTAACACCGAGAAAGTATCCACAGTTTTTTGTTTTGTTTTGTTATGTTTGTTTGTTTGTTTTTACTCATGCTCTACTACATTACTAATACACTATTTTTTTATATCAACTTCTCCCCCTTGGTAATCTACCTAAAAATTCTTCAGAAGGCAGTCAGCTCTAAATTAGCCCAATTTTACTCCAGACTGGAGGTGAAATTGGCTTCCCTATAGAATAAAACACCTTATGGAGCATTTTTTTGAAGATTTACTTATTTATTTATGCACACAAGCTGGGGTACAGGCCAGAGGCGTGGGGCGGCAAGAGGGTTCACCAGAGACAGAGTTGGGGGCAGCACAGGCAGAGGGAGGGAAACACACTGCTGAGGGGAGCAGCGGGGCAGGGCAGGAGAGGTCTGCCGCTCTGTGTGGGTATCTCCCCCGCCGGGAGTCGAACTGCCCACAGCTCCACAGCTCAGCGCTTAACCACTGCACCACCAGGGAGACCCTTATGAAGCATTTTAACAAAAAAATCTACAAAGAAGTAATTAGACATAACAAAATGTGGTCAGCTTGTTTCAAAACAGGAGATGGGATTGGAATGTGAGTGTGGGTGAGAGGAGGAGTGATCTCAGTGGGTAAGGACTCCAAAAGTACCAAAGAGTGAATGAAGGAGTAGAGAAGTGCCAACTGCTAGGTCATTGTCTTGCCGCTTCAAACTCACCTTTCTTCTCTTTCTTCTGATATTCAAACTGCGACTTCAACAGCTTTTCTGCTTTGCCAGCTTGAGTGATCTTAGCTCCTAACTGTAGGGGGCGCTAGAGGGAACTGGGGACCTCGAAAAGGGAGAAGGGCTTTAACAAGATACTGGTTACCTGGCTTCCTCTTGTTTCTGTGGGTATGGTCGTAGTTTTTCCCTTCATCAGGACCAGTGAAATACACTACTGAATGGCGCAGCGGGCAACACAGGAGAAGTCTGCTGCGCCATATGTTGGGTTTAGCTCCCTTGCCCAGGATCTAAATCGTGCTGCAGTGGCTGCAGATAGCTTGATAGCACTGAAATTTTAACCTCTGTGCCACCGGGGATGCTGTCTAGTTCTTTTTTTTCTGATTAAAATCATAAAGGAAATAGAAGGAACTAATGTGCATTATTTTGAAAAAGGAATCGTCCCCTTTATATAAAGTTATAAGTGTTTTATTAACAATTTTCCAAATATATAGGTGTTTAAGAACAGCATTATTCCTTTATCATTTTCTGGATCACAGAATTTTTAGATCATTAAAATTAAAATAATCAAACTTTTTTTTAAACAGATGAAGAAAATTCTTAAAGATATTACTCTCTAATCTTAGCAGTCTTATTTAAAGTGAAAAAAAGAAAAAGAAAAGAAAGGACTATTTTAAAATCCTAAGTAATAGTTAACTTGGCATATGTAGCTTGCAGTCAGTAATACAAGGAAAGTATTTTTCCCACATTTCCAGAGTACATTAAACAGAGTCAGGCACAGATGTGTGTATTTTCCCAGAAGAACCTATAAGATCAGGACATTATTTCACCAGTGAAAAAACACTTCTCTGATTCCACCCTGTTGAAATAGTCACCAGTGTTTAAAATGAAAAAAGAAGGAAAGAAAGAAAGAGAGTGCCTCCCTGGTGGCGCAGTGGTTGAGCGCTGCGCTGTGGAGCTGTCGGCAGCGCGCGATGCGAGTTCGACTCCCGGCCAGGGAGAATCCCACATGGTGCGGCAGACCTCTCCTGCCTCGCCCGCTGCTCTCCTCAGCAGTGTATTTCTGATCTGCCTGTTCTGCTCCCCACTCTGTCTCTGGTGAACCCTCTCGCCACCCCACACCTCTCGCCTGTAACCCAGCTTGTATGTATAAATAAATAAATCTTTAAAAAAAATATATTAAGAAAGAAATAGAGAAAAGTAAAAGTTGAAGATGAATGGAAAGCTTTATCAAGTTAATTTCATGCCATTTCACTCTGTGTTCCTTTTAGTCCTTTGGTATTTATATATCATGGCATGTTAGAGAATGACCACACCAATGAACAGCCACATAGACAGAATAGGTGGGACATGTAACATCTGCCTGTTTAAATGCCACTTTCTAAATTGTAGGGCAACTGTGATTTGGTTGGTTATATTTGAGGTAGTTCTAATTTAACAGAAGAATGCTGCAAGAAATAACTAGTAACTTTGAAAGGATCATATGAAATCTGTATACACAAAGTCCTTTTTTAATGATGGACTTGAAAGAGTCATTAGAGAATGTCATATAACTAAATAAGAAATACTGACTTTTTTTGTTTATAGGCAGAAGTTGCATGCTCAAGATGCTCAGGTATGAAGTGTCATTGAATACTACTTTTTAATTACAAATTGACTTTATTTTTCCTTCAGTAGAAAGTATATCTATGGGAAAAAAATGAAGGCAAACACTTGAAAAGTTCTTTGCATTGATAAATTTCACACTTTCTCTTATGAAACCCAATATTTTGTATATCAAACTAGAGCATATACCTAGTGCAAGCCAATCTTTTCTGTCTTTCCTTTACTATCATACAGTAGGCATATGTGTGCACGCGCGCACATACACACACGCACACAGAGTCATATCTATACAGGTATCATATGATTTAACCTGATATATTATGCAAAATCAATTTTTCCAGAATAAAGAACTAAGTTCTTTTGCAATCCCCATGCGTTTCTTTATATGGCAATAAAAACACCTTTTTACAAATTGTAGCTCTTAAATGCATAAGCTTGAAATTCCCCAGGAGGATGACTATATTATAGGTGTTAACTATAGCACTGGTCAACAATTTTTTACAAAAGTTATGTTACTGAAATAAAATTAGTCATTTGCTATCAATTTGTATGTGCTCAACACAAATATGACAGTCAAATTCTAATTTTGGCTCTAGTTTTTTTTTTTGTAATCTGCAATAAATTGATGTTTACATCACGAAATGCATGCCAATAGTAATAGGCCTACGGTTAATACCTGTAAAAAATCAAGTCACAGACTACTTCTTAGATTTCTTCGCTTGTCTCTTGTACAGCTGTTCAGGAGCATCTCTGGGGAGTGTCCAGCAGTAGTCAGCCAGCATTGCAGGGGGCCATTTTCCCTGGTATCTTTGTTCCATTGATGCGATATCTTTTTTTAAAAAAAAAGATTTATTTATTTATACATACAGCTGGGGTACAGGCAGAGGTGTGGAGTGGCGAGAGGCTTCACCAGAGACAGAGTGGGGAGCAGAATAGGCAGATCAGAAATACACTGCTGAGGGGAGCAGCGGGCGAGGCAGGAGAGGTCTGCCGCACCATGTGGGATTCTCCCCGGCCGGGCGTCGAACTCGCATTGCTGCTGCCGACAGCTCCACAGCCCAGCGCTTAACCACTGCGCCACCAGGGAGGCCCTGATGCGATATCTTGATGAAAACATTCGCCATGTTCATCACTAACCATACCACAGTTTTCAGGGAAGAAATCCAGATGGGAACGAAGGAAGTGGATCTTTAGAGACATATTGCGGCCAGGTTTCTGATACTGCCTCAGTATGTCTTCTCCTAGTTCCCTGTAGTTTTCTGCCCTAACATTCCCAAGAAAGTTTGTAGACACTAGGTGAAAAGCATTCCATGCTTGTTTCACATCACCCTGCAGCAAGTTGTTGAACTGGTCATCTTTCAAGAGCTCTCGAATCTGAGGACCCACAAAAACTCCCTCTTTAATCTTTGCTTCGCTAAGTTGAGGACATTTTTCATGCAGGTATCGGAAAGCTGGCGAGGTCCGATCTGTGGCTTTCATGAAATTCTTCAACAAACCAATTCTTCATCAAACCTAGTTTGCTGTGAAGGGGTGGTAGCAGGATTTTGTGAGCCTCGACCAGAGCTGGGTGCTGGATATTCTTCTCTCCAACTGCTACATTTTGTCTGTGAGTCCATTCCTTCCGCAAGTGGTACAATTCACTTGCTCGGCTATCCCACTCGCATAAGAAACACATGTATTTTGTATATCCCTGCTGCAGTCCCATTAAAAGGGCAACTAGCTTCAAATCACCACAGACGTGCCAGCTGTACTTGTTATAGTCAATGGAATTCAGTAGCTGCTTTAAGCTATCATATGTCTCTTTCATGTGGACAGCATGCGCTACTGGAATAGAACGAGAAGTTTCCATTGTGCAAAAGCACAGCCTTAAGACTCGGTTTCGAAGAGTTTAGAAATAGTCTCCATTCTTGTGGGTCATGAGTGATTTCTAAGGCACTCATGAGGCCCGCAATATTGGAACAGAATACCAGAGTACTTTCCTTTCTGAAGAAAGGCTCCAACTGCTGCTGGCACTTTTGATAGAAAGTAATCTAGAAGATTCCATTGTTGGAGTCTTGATCCTAGCAATTCTGCCTTGTTCTTGGATAAGTTCAAATCACAAACCAGGTCATTTAGTTCTTCCTGTGTTAGTCTGTGTGGGGTTGATGATGCACCTCAGTGAAAATCTCGATCAATATGTGCTGATGGAACAGGAGAACAGGTTGGCTCACCCTTGTCCTCTTCAGACGAATCAAGAGAATATTCTACTGGAGGTTCTGGAATAGGAAGTCCCTCACCATGTGGAACTGGTCTCAATGCAGACGGAATGTTTGGGTAGACTATTCTCAACTTCTTTGGCTTTGTTATTCCACCAGAAAGAGAAGGAACCAAGCAGAAGAAACAGTCTTTTATGTGGTTGTTTGGCTTTCTCCACACAATGGGGACTGCAAACAGCATTGATGGTCTTTTGCTATTTCACCACTGTGAAAGCTGTGTTATACATGTAGCACAGCATATATGCGGGGCCCAAGGCTTGTCTAGGTCACCAACCTTGCATCCAAAGTCAAGATGATAAGCCTTCTTCACTTGAGAAGTGCTACTTTTCTTCTGGTTGGCAAATGTCACTTCCCCGCAACTAGAGCAGAAATTGCCCAAGCTATTAATGCACTTTCGAGGCATTACTGTACTGTATTGTGCCTAAATGGATAAAATAATAACAGTTCTATGAATCAGTAGCTTAAACTGTCTCGCACAAAGTCTGAAATATTTTCAATGCTCAAACTTTCCGACAGGGCTTTACATAGTGCACTGCTGACATCAGTTACTTCAGCAGTCGCCTGGCAGTAGTATTGCATTGCATCAGAAAATGATGCAGTCAACTCTGGATGATGTGTGCATGATGGTATTATGCAATGCGGTGTAATATTACATAATTCTAGGCTGATTTAAGATGTTGTTGCAGTCCTACTGGATAAATTTACACGGTGAAACATATAAAATGAATTATATGAAATATCTTCAAAACGAGAGCTACTAAAAAATTTTCAGGGTTATATTCATGTTCATCACACAAAGATACTACAGATTGGGTCCTTTTTAAGTCAGTAACAATCTCAGTGTTGACCAGTGCAATCTATGTCTATCCATGACAGATGAACCATTGCGTTATCATTTCCTCAAATTACTCTAAAACCAGTCATCTTTCTACAGTGTCACTCTAAACTCAGACTTCAAAACTTCATTGTGATCTCTTTTGCTCTGAGTGTCTTGCCATGACCTTGGAGAATACATCCTTTCTAGACTATTTTTGTGTGACAGCTTTCATATAAGGGAGAATGGGTGAACGGAGCTTTCATAACCTGAAGACTCTTCATTCTCTGGAATGCCAGAGCTAACAGGCACCTGGGGTGTGCAGAGAAAGAGAGATTGTGAGATTATGAGGTTGTGCTCTCCACAATCATGAGTATCTAGTTAGTTCTTGAATATAAGATAACTTGCCTTGAAGACATCATCGTCTTTGCTTATGAAATGAGCCAGAAAATGAAGACCTCTTTAACTAAAATGCCCCATTAAGACTGTTTAAGTGGTGCTGTTAACCTAGTTTTTCCTCCTCTTGGCAGGAGAATGACTACCCTACTAGTCCAGGAAGATCCTCTCACCACCACCCCCCCACCCCGTTAAAAGCAAATGCTTTAATTCTCACTGAACCTACCCTTTACATAGACAATTATATATAATTTACATTCCCTAGTTACATATAAAATAACTATAAAGAATACACAAGATATAATTCTGATATCGGGATACAGCCTCTCCTTACTTAGTACTGAGGAGCATTTTTAAGAGTTGGCTATCTGCACTGATCTGATTCTTTTTCTGCTTTTCTCACAACATTCCTGCCTCTTTCATGTGTACTGACAAGCATGTTTCTGTTTCTACGTTCCTTAATCATACAATTTAATCTGAGTCCTCTGTGTTTCTAATCTGAGTATAGTTGTTATATTTATAGTAGTTCAGCATTTAAAAGCCAAAGATCTTGAGAAAAATGGATGTTAAAACTTATTGCAAAAAAGAATCCAACCACAGTTGGCATGGAAGGAGAAAACAGATGAAGTAGATGAAATATTAGATTTTCAAAATTAACACAATGTTATTCCCTTTGCTATAGTAAATATTGTTTGTATTTCCTATTTATCACTTGGAACAGTATTCAAAAAGCTGACAAAAGTGAATTATCCCAGCACCTAGTAGCATAGTTTACATTATCCTCTGACCCACCACATACTACAGCTAATTACTTTATTAATTGGAATATGTTTGATATTTATGTTTATTTCTACTACCCCACACACACACACACACACCCCTTGTTTATTCTTTTCAGTTCATGACCCTTAAGAAGTAACCAGTGGATCTTTTTTGTTTGTTTGTTTGTTTACTGGTATTTCACTTACATGAAGACAGGTTTAGGTTAGTTATGAAAGTACTACACAAGTACAGAAACCCATATAAAACACAGAATTATGATGTTAGACTGGCACAAAGGTCCAGAAAAGGAACACTACAGTATACACTGGGAAAATGCTGAAAAAAATCAAGACTCAGTGATGAATAGCTGAGGGGACCCTTAGGGGAGAATAACACTGGTCAACAAATTTTTACGAAAGTCATGTTACTGAAATAAAATTAGTCATTTCCTATCAATTTGTATGTGCGCAACACAAATATGACAGTCAAATTCTAGTTTTGGCTCTAGTTTTTTTGTAATCTGCAGTAAGTAGATGTTTACATCGTGAAATGCATGCCAGTAGTAATGCATTCCAATAATAATAGGCCTATGGTTAATACCTGTAAAAAATCAAGTCATAGGCTACTTCTTAGATTTCTTCGCTTGTCTCTTATACAGCTGTTCAGGAGCATCCCTGGGGAGTGTCAGCCAGCATTGTAGTGGACAATTTTCCCTGGTATCTTTGTTCCATTCATGCGATACCCTGATGAAAACATTCGCCATGTTCATCACTAACCATACCACAGTTTTCAGGGAAGAAATCCAGATGGGAATGAAGGAAGTGGATCTTTAGAGACATATTGCAGCCAATTTTCTGATACTGCATCAGCATGTCTTGTCCTAGTTCCTTGTAGTTTTCTGCCCTAACATTCCCAAGAAAGTGTGTAGACACAGGCGAAAAGCATTCCATGCTTGTTTTGCATCACCCTGCAGCAAGTTGTTGAACTGGTCATCTCAATGCAGACAGAATGTTTGGGTAGACTATTCTTGACTCCTTTTGCTTTGTTATTCCGGCAGAAAGAGGAGGAACCAAGCAGAAGTAGCGTTCTTTTATGTGGTTGCTTGGCTCCACACCATGGGGACTGCAAACGGCATGGATGGTCTTTTGCCATTGAACCACTGTGAAAGCTCTTTTGTACTTACAGCACAGCATATATGCAGGGCCCAAGGCTTGTCTTGGTCACCAACCTTGCATCCAAAGTCAAGATGATAAGCCTTCTTCACTTGAGAAGTGCTACTTTTCTTCTGGAAAAGTACTTTTCTTCTTATTCTCCCCTAAGGGTCCCCTCAGCTATTCATCACTGAGTCTTGATTTTTTTCAGCATTTTCCCAGTGTATACTGTAGTGTTCCTTTTCTGGACCTTTGTGCCAGTCTAACATCATAATTCTGTGTTTTATATGGGTTTCTGTACTTGTGTAGAAATTGCCCAAGCTATTAATGCACTTTCGAGGCATTACTGTACTGTATTGTGCCTAAATGGATAAAATAATAACAGTTCTATGGAACAGTAGCTTGAACTGTCTCCCACAAAGTCTGAAATATTTTCAATGCTCAAACTTTCTGACAGGGCTTTACATAGTGCACTGCTGACATCAACTTACTTCAGCAGCCGCGTGGCAGTAGTATTGCATTGCATCAGAAAATGATGCAGTCAACTCTGGATGATGTGTGCATGATGGTATTATGCAATGCGATGCAATATGACATCATTCTAGGCTGATTTGGGATGTTGTTGCAGTCCTACTGGATACATTTTCACAGTGAAACATGTAAAATGAATCATATAAAATACCTTCAAACGAGAGCTAATAAAAATTTTTCAGGGTTATATTCATGTTCAGCACACCAAGATAACAGATTGGGGCCTTTTTAAGTCAGTAATGATCTCACTGTTGACCAGTGAATTTGGGTATGAAATTTATTTGTGGCATATTCAAATAAGTTTCATTTCTTTTTCTTGTACACTTGACCTGAAGAAAGACTTGGGGTAAAAATCTCCTACTTTTTTGTTTTTAACTACTCCTCCTCTTTTACTTTTTAATACTATTAGTAGTTTTTGTTTAACATGTTTAGAACTATGTGACTTAGAACATCAGTCTACTATATTTTAATTGTAGGTTGGATGTTTTCAAATATATACAATTCTCTTTGCCATTCTTAATTCTTTTTGCTCTCAATTCTTGTATCATCTAATATCACTGCCTTCTGTTCTTAGAGTTAAGTGGATAAACCATTGACAATGTTTATTAGAACGTTTTTAGTTGAATATTTTGTTTCTCAGGAACAGCTTATCTTCGAATTATGTTATTGTTTATTTCTCTTTAAAATGCTTTTTCCTTATGCCCTTTTTTATTATTCTTTACTGAGTTAATACTGGTTTACAGCACTGGTTCCATAATAGAGGCATACAACCCTCTTCGGACATTGTTGCCTCAGTGTCCACACCACCAAAGAATCCATAGTCCACCACCTTAGACATTTTGTTCCTCCCTGTGTTCTTGTCTCTCCCTTCCTCACCCACACCTCTGGTTGACCCCATTCAAGAGTCAGGTATCAAGGGTTAGATTTTTAGTTTGTCCTTATCTGGCCATTTTTTTTTGTAGTAGCTCTATGTTGCACATGTAGCTGACACCATCTAACATTCGTCCTCCTCCTTCTGGCTCATTTTGTTTAGTATTATTCCTTCCAGCTCCATCCATCCATATTGCTGTGAGTGGCAAGAGTTTATCTTTTTGATAGCTAAATAGTATTCCATTGTATGTATGTGTAGTCCATTGTATGTATATGTATATGCATCTTCTTAATCCAGTCATCTGTTTTTGGCCGTTAGGCTGCTTCTGGCAGTTTTTAGTTCTTCAATTTTTGTTTTTATCTTCATTGGTATGACATGGTTTCTTAGCTCACGCTTTTTCTGTACTGATTCAGGTGTTCTATATATCTTATTTTTCATTCCTAATAGTTATCTTCATATCAGAAATATAAACATTTATTTCTGTGCTTATCATTAAAGAAGTAATAGCTACACTCCTATTTTAAGATAAAAGTTTCATTGTACCCTCATTACTTCCCTCATACTTCTTTAACATTTCACTAGTCTCATTGTCTACTTTTTATCATGCTGTACTTTGTCCTATATTAAATTATTTATTATGTTTATTTCTTAGTTGGCCTAGTTCTAGAATTTTATGGGGGTAGTGTTTTTCTTCTCATTTCTCACATTTATCAGAATGTCTTTCAATTGCCCAAGCATGTGAACGACCACAGATCATTTTCAAGAAATCTCTTACCCTCGAAACTCCAGAGATTTTTTTCTCCCTAGGAATTAAACTAAAGCCTGACACTAATTAACTTTCTCTGGTGTGGATAATATTTTTATTGTTTGTATGATAGAGGATATTTCTCTGTGTCCTCTACTCCCAGTCTTTCCTGACTGCATGTGCCATGTGTTCCCATACATCTTCTGCCCTGGTGCCCCTTTTTGGTCTCCATGGTAGTCCACACCACAAATGTATTCTCCCCATTGAATCATGAATCAAAGTTTACAAACCACTTTGTTGCATTAGCTTTCTCCTGTTGCTTTAGCCTATTCTAGAGTTTACTCGAGTCTATATATCCTAGCTCTGTTGATGGTTAGTTGTGTGACTTTGGGTACATTGCTTAACCTCTCAAAGCTTTGGGTTCCTTGCATCTAAAGTAGGTAGAATACATACATGCAATATGTACATCCGGGGATTGTTTGAAAGATAATAGGAGATCATGGAAACAGCGTGCCTTATTTGATGTTATCAAAAGGGACTGGCAAGGTTCTTATAAGGGGTAATGATAAAGTAATTGTTCATGCTAATGCTACCCATTGTAATGGATATTACAGGAATAGAGAATTCAGCAATTATAACAGAGACATGTTCAATAAAATTTAGCCAAGATAATTTTAATGTGGGATTCTGGCTAGGTTGAAATAATAGCTAAAATACTTAGTGCTGTGTGGTGTAATGGTGTGTCATTTCATTTATTTCCAAATAGGAGACTAACTGCTGTGTCTAAAAATATATAATAGCAACACATTTGAACCAGCAGGAACATGTATGCAGTGATGTAAACGGTGTGCTATTTCAGACTAAGGAGGGAGGTAATAGCTGCAAGGAAGCCTCATCTTCCTGTTCATAGTGATTAGCCGAAAGGGATGCTTCGTGTTCCCACAATAGAGTATAGCATGTCCACTTTACTTCTTTCTGGCAAAATTCCACCAGACAAATCTGTTTGCTATTCCAAAGTGATATGGATATCTTCCCAGAATTGATTTCAGAAAAGTGAACCGAGCATATTCTTGGATTTTAAAGGATCATTTTCTTCAGTTTGTCATGACCAGATTTTAAGGAGACTGTTATAAAAGTCTGCCGGGGGGTAAAAATTCTTCCTGGAGAAATCTCAGTTTTAAATTACTTCATCTAAAAGAAATCCCACTACCATATGTTTGCTTGGCCTAGATTTCATTCAACAAGGTTTTCCTCCTTGTACATTCTTCTGAGAGAAAAAAATTTAGAGCAGTGTAGATGCGCCAGCCATTGTATGCCTATGTCCTATGTCAATTTTTAATCAGATCTTATAAGTAATCTTTAATGGATTCTTGCTTTACAACTTTAAAATTGTGGGGAGAGTGACATGATCAGAATTTTTAAGTGTATGGGTTCATTTCTTTCTGTAAAAATAGCACCTTCTTCCTTTCTTGCAGAAATTCAAAGTCCCTCTTAGGTTTATGATCCAAGTTAGCTTATTTAAAATGCTTCCGGTGTCTTCTTCCTCGTTTTAATGTAACCTTTGATGATTCGCTTACTTTGTATATCCTTGTGAGGATCAGACATTCTTTTGGGAAACTGAAAATATTACATAAAACATTATGGGTGATACCATAGTTTTTGAGCCAGTGCGCACTCAGTATTGATCAAACATCTAAGAGAGGATTAGGGGAGAGAATATAAAACCAAAACATTAGGTAGATGAACTGGTGCAAAACGACCACTTCTACTTGAATCTAAATGCTAATGGAGACGTGATATAGGTAAAATTTTAAAGATAAATTATCACAAAGAGGGCCTCCCTGGTGGCGCAGCGGTTAAGCGCTGGGCTGTGGAGCTGTTGGCAGCACGCGATGCGAGTTCGACACCCAACCAGGGAGAATCCCACATGGTGCGGCAGACCTCTCCTGCCTCGCCCACTGCTCCCCTCAGCAGTGTATTTCTGATCTGCCTGTTCTGCTCCCCTCTCTGTCTCTGGTGAACCCTCTCGCCGCCCCATGCCTCTGGCCTGTACCCCAGCTTGTATGTATAAATAAATAAATCTTTAAAAAAAAATTATCACAAAGAAATGTAATTAAGCAAAACATAATTACTGTAAAAAAATTAAAGCACTTTAAAATTGGCACAGTATCAGCGTTGAAAATTATATTGAGGTGCCTCCCTGGTGGTGGAAGGGGTTAAGTCCCAGCACTATGAAGCTATCCAGAGCCACTGCAGCATGAGTTCAAGCCCAGGCCAGGGAGCTTCCCACATGGCACAGCAGACCTCTCAGGCCTCGCCCGCTGCTCCCCTCAGCAGTGTACTTCAGTAGATCTGCCTGTTCTGCTCCCCACTCTGTCTCTGGTGAATCCTCTCAACACCCACACCTCTGGTCTGCACCCCAGCTTGTATGCATACATAAAGTGAATCTTTAAAAAAAAAAAGAAAAAGAAAATTATATTATGGAAGTCATTACTCTCATTGCTGGCCTGAAACTTACAAATAAAACAACATATGTGTTCGATTGATGCCTTAGACACTAACACTGCACAGTGATCCTTCCTCTTTGGAAACTGGCATTCCAGATAAAGAAATGCTGGAAAAAATACAGACATTTACTTAGAAAAACTGTTTCATTCATTGGATGTTCTAAAGGATCGGAAAAAAAAAAAAAGGTCAATAGCAGAACTGTTAAGGCACACATTTTTCCAAAAATAAAGAATGTCTTGAAATAGAAGAGATCAGAGTACCAGGTGCCAGTGGCCATTTCCATCAGACAAAAGATGGCAGCTGGCAGTGGAGTGATGGTGAATTTGATAAAAAATTCGAATTTGAGAGAAAGTAGCAACCTCACAACTCAGGATCATTTCAGATTCTCAGCTCTTTCTAACTGATCCAGTGGGTATTTTACTCCAAGTTCCTGAACAAATTTCTGCTTATCTACCACAGCCAACTAGACAGATGCTTACGCAACCAACTCTAGCCTCTCTCCCACCCAACCCCCCCACCCCTGAAGCCAGCAAAAACAGCCCAGACTCTTCTTTAGAAAGCAGTTCACAAGAACCCAGATCACATTCAGTCTAGTGCTAAGATTAAGGAATTAAAAAGAAACAAAAAACAAAACTCAGTGATTTTCATTTTGAAATTACTCCTGGGAGAGACAGTGGAGGGTGTCTCTCAGAAGCTCTGCTGGCCTGCTCAATGGAAGACATGTAGTGATAGTAGCAGCTTATTAGCAGAAAATTGTAGAAGAACATCAGTCAGATTGGATCCATCACTTTCAAACTGATACCTGGTGTTAAAGGCTTAGGTATTTCTGATGATAGTAAACTAAGAGGATTTGCCCAGCTCAGCAACAGCTCAGTCACAGACCAGGAAGACATGGTCTGAGTTGATTCCACCCACGAGTGTCTGTGTTGCTTCTTTTGGCCTAAGCCACTATGGCCAAAGACCTCAGCAACAAACTTCCCAGCTAGTACCTATAGAGGCTTTCTCTATGTTCTTCCTGCCGCCAGCACAGTTGGCTCACCAGAGGCCAGCAGCCCTATGAAGAGTTCAGTCAGTAGACTTACTGCCCATGTGCCCTGTCTTCTGCCATCTGACAAATGGCCCACATGCCTCAAGGCCCAACAGGAAGATCTGTTGGCTCATCTCACCTTATTCCAGTGGTGGCACTGGGTGAAAAGTGGCAGCTGAAAATGGACTTTGTCATCCTGCCTGTTCTCCCATACCTGCCAGGAGCAGGGGGCAACTAGAAGGCGAGTGTTCAACTGGAGTCCAAAGAATTGAATTTGGTGGTTTGTGTTTGTTTGGTCAGTTGAATTTTTTTTTTCTTTTTTATGTCTGATGTGAAGTCTGGCAACCTTTGTTAGAAAAAGCCCAGCCTCAGGTAGAGGCGGCCTGAACTGTATTCTTGTTTTGTTCTTGATGGTTGCTCAAGCTGCTCTGGGGAACCCCTGTCCATTGCTCCCTCCAGAAAGAATCTTTGACCTTAATTTCTACTGGTGCAAAACCTATGGCAGTATTTGAACATCCACCACTGGATACTTCAGACTGGAACTTTGGACTCTTTTTAGAGAAAACAAGTAATGGTTTGTAAAAGTTGCTTTTCCCAGGGATAGATTTTGAACAGAAAATCAGCATTCATATCATTGTGGAAGTACTTATTTTCAAATCTTAGGAAGTATGAAATTGAAAGAATACCGCTTTCCAAAAAGGTAGGATCCTTCTGGTCTTAAATTTCTCTTTTATTATTGAGATCAGCAGCAGCTTCCTTGGGATGTTCTTTTACATGCTCATAAAAACCTGGATGCCTTTAAAATTTTCTGCTTCATTTCTCACCAGGATAATTTGCGTTATAAAATTGAAATGTCAGTAATTAGAAACTTGCATACCTCAGTACACTGGGATATCCCACAGGCTTTCTGAACTTGCATAAATGACTCTGGTGCATAGTTGGTGGGGCACTTTAAGGAAATCTCCTGCATTTTTCTATAAAACTCTCCTGGAGTCTTTGGTGTCCCAGGTACTCACACAGTAGATCATATTCCATGTACACTGCACAGTGCTGACATGTAAGCATGGAGTGGAAGAATCTGGTCGTTTTTTTAACTAACAGACCCTAAAGCATAATGTGTGTTTTTACTTTTAAAGAACTCAGAGATCAAAAGCTTGCCTTTCAACTGGTTAACTATTACCCACCCAAAGACAAATGCAGGAGCATGTTTTATTTAATGACCTATGCATATGCTATAGGAATGCCAAAATATCAACAATTTGCCTAGGAATTTTCTCGTTGACTTCTGTTCTAAACATCCTTAGTTTGAAAGCCTCTGCCTGTGTTCTTTAAAAAAGATTGCAAAGAAAGAAGTCAATTATGGCCTGCTGTCCTCAAAGGAATTCTTTCTAATTGCATTTTGAAATTAACCTCTAATGAAAAGTGAAAATGTATGCAAAACCATGGAAACAGAAGAAAAATAAAAACCGGTAGTAATTGCCTAAAGGAATAGAAGAAATACGAAAAGTAAGTGCACTCTTGAGGATTATGTGAATAAAATATGACAGCACAATATGAAACAAGTGGCTTATGATGCAACTGAGTAATAGTAGAAGGAATTCAGGCCACTAAAAAAAAATTGTTTTTTACAAAACATCTTTTCTTACCCTTTAATTGTTCCTTCATTTTCAATGCAATAAAAAGAAATCATCACAAGCAGTGCTTAATGATTGAAAATAATCTCAAGGAGCTGTTGATCTGCTGTGAACTCTGTTATAACAATTACTACGGAAGAGACATGAGAGGGTTACAGAGAAAGAGCAAAGAAGATGCATGAAAGTGATTAAAGAAGAATGTGACTATTTGCAGCAAACAAACTCTCGAAAGTCAAGTATTGAAAAATTCGATGATCTGATATTTCTGAAGATTCCTCTAAAATCTTTTTTTTTTAAAGATTTATTTATTTATACATACAAGCTGGGGTACAGGTCAGAGGCGTGGGGCGGAGAGAGGTTTCACCAGAGACAGAGTGGGGAGCAGAACAGGCAGATCTGCGGAAAGACACTGCTGAGGGGAGCAGCGGGCAAGGCAGGAGAGCTCTGCTGCACCATGTGGGAATCTCCCCGGCTGGGCATCAAACTCTGGTCACTGCTGCTGACAACTCCACAAAGCAGCGCTTAACCGCTGCACCAACAGGGAGGCCCTCAACTTTTTTTTATGCATACAAGCTGGGGTGCCGGCCAGAGGCGTGGGAGGTGAGAGGGTTCACCAGAGACAGAGCGGGGAGCAGAACAGGCAGATGGACGGAAATACACTGCTGAGAGGAGCAGCAGGTGAGGCAGAAGAGATCTGCCGTGCCATGTGGGGTTCTCCCCAGTGGGCCCTCGAACTCCCCTCACCGCTGCCGACAGAGCCACAGCACAGCACTTAACTGCTGCGCCACCAGGGAGGCCCTAAACCGTTGTTGATTTTTGAACTATATTTGACTTCTCCCTTCAGGTGTAGCCCACATAGTTCTCCCCCCACCAGCTCACCCGTGATCCCCGCCATGACTCATGTGCTCTTCCCTCCCCTGTCCTGACCCCTCCCTCTTCCTCCATTGCTCTATTCCTCAGATCACCATTTAACAAAGAGGTTTTCCTTGTTCCAGTGTATACTCTTTATTCCTTTGTCATAGATTAGTTGGCCATAAATGTGTGGTTTTATTTCTGGGCTTTCATTTCAGTTCCATTGGTCTGTGTGTCTGTTCGGTCCAATACCACGGCTTTGTAGTATTGTTTGAAGTCTGGTAGTGAAATGCCTCCATTCTTCCCCCTTTTAGACAGGAGAGCTTTCACTATCCAGGTTTTTGTTTGTTTGGTTGGTTGGTGGTTTGTTTTTTTTTTTTTTTTTTTTTTGTGACTCCGTATGAATTTCAGAAATATTTGTTCCATTTCTTTGAAGATTGAGATTTTTCTTGGAATTGCATTGAATCTGTAAATTGCTTTTGGTGGCGCTGGTGGCTACTGTTGTGGCCTTGTCCACTGTGAGGTTCTGGCCGGCTAAATGGGATGCACTTCCACATTGAAGTACTCTGTCCCTCCAGGTTGTAGCTCAGCAGAAAAAAAGAATTTATTATTAATTAATTAATTATTAATTAATTAGAAAGTCCTGTCCACTCCCGAGGCACCATGTGCTGGCACTGGTGTTGGGGCTGCTCACCTGGGGTTATCCCAGCATCTCAGGTGCAGGGTAGGATGCTGGGGGCCCTGGATGAGGGCTTGGTCTGCTGGGCGCCGTCAGCAGGTGGCCAGGGGTGCCCATCCCTGTTCAGCAGGGTGCTCGAGGAGAACGGGATCTTTCTCCCACTCTTGAACTCCTTGGAAAAGTCCTTGTTTGCAAAGTCCAGGTTTGGCCAGGCGTCAGTCCTTTTTTATAGTTGTTTTTAGGAGCGGAGTTAATTCCAGTAGCAGCCCTGTGGGGGGAGTGAGCTGGTGCGCACCGACTTGCTCTCCAGGTCAGGCAGCGGCTTCTCCACTGTAGAGGCAGCCAAAGGCCAGAAAAGCTGCCTTAGACCCTCTGCAGATTTCACCAGCATTCACCCCAGCGGTATTTGAGGTCACTGAGCCCAGTTTCCGGAGCCCCGCTTTGCTCCCTGTAGGGTTCTGCAGTTATGTAAATGCAAATGCGAGCCAGCCTAGACCGTGGCTGCGTCACCCCCACTGCCTGCACAAGTCCTCCTCCTATGCACCTGCGTGCCCCCGTCTGGCCCCTTCCCCAGCCTCTGCTGCTGTTGCACAAAACCTGACAGCTGTGGACACTTGTGGCTGGTGGCAGACACCTATGGTGTGGATCACGGCACCTGCAGCTACCTGTGTACCCGCAGGAGGCCTGGCACTCACTGCCTGCCATGACCCACACCACTGCGGGTGTCTAGCCCCTCCAGCGCATGCCAGTGTGCACACTGCCGGCTCTGCCTGCTGCCGCTGCCTGCCCTAGCAGCCAGCCTTGGAGCTAGAAGCCCCCCCAAGGACCTCCCAGAACTTGTAGCCACAGCAGAACCCTCTCCTCCCCACATTGGTGTGCTCATCTAGGGCCACCTAGTTTTTAATGCTTGGACCCCAGCAGCCGGAACCAAAGAGACACCAGCCCCCCCGCCCCAGACCATTACATACTCTGACACGTGGCCTCTTCCAGACATGGGGTCACACACAGCAATATGCCCAGCTCTAAGTCAGAGTCTCCCCAAATACCAAGTCAGTCCATCACTTCTGGAAGAGGAGGCTGCTGCTTCTACCAAAAAAGGGTTGAAATGCAAAACAGATACAGAACTCACCACTCAAGAGAAACAAGAAAAAATACAATTAAAAATTCAGTCAGAGACATTGAATAGACATTTTTCTAAAGAAGACATACTAATGGCCAACAGGTTTGTGAAAAGACACTCAACATCAGCAATCATGAGGAAATGCAAATGGAAGCATGGCCTGTCACTGCATACCTGTGAGTATGGCCGTCATGGAAAAGTGGAGCTTGCCATCGTGGGAGAGGATGTGGGGAAAAGATAATCCTTGCGCACTGTTGGTGGGAATGGACACGGTCTAGCCCCTAGGGAAAACAGTGGCGAGTTCTTAAAAAGTTAAAAATACAACTACCATTTGAGCCAGCAATTCCACTTCTGGGTGTGGATCCAGAGGAAAAATGCAGGGTCTCAAAGAATTCTCTACACTCACATGTTCCTTGCAGTATTAGTCACAGTAACCAAGATGTGAAATAGCCTCAGTGTCCATGAACGCATGTGATTGCATGAATGAATTAAAAAAAGCAAAAAAAGGATGTGAGATATATATGGAATAGCATATATATTGGGTTGTTGGAAAAGTCATGAGGTATTTTTCCTTTGTCTTTTCCAACAACCCAATACACACACACACACACACACACACGGAATATTATATATATGGAATGTGGACTGTCATTCAACCATAAGGAAAGAAAGCCGTCGTACCATTTGTGACAACACAGATGAATCTTGAAGACATAATGCTAAGTAAACTAAGTCAGAGAGAGAGAGACAAATACTGTATGATCTCACTTACATGTGGAATCTCAATACTTTTTCTAACTGGATGACTCACTTCAGAGGGACAGCTGCCAATAGAGTACTTATAAATCATGAGTCACTTCTCCCTCTGGGAAGCTCCCTCAAGAAGGTAGTGGCAGCCTCTTTTGTGAGAGAACCCCACAGCCACCTGAGAAATACCTAATCTGACCTATTGATGACAAGTTCTTAAGCACTGAAAGGTCTCAGATGCCACCCTCAAAATTATAGTAGCTGTGTGTTCAAGAGGGAGGCAAATAACTGTCTGGTTGCCATGCAAAGTATCTAGTGCCCAAGACATACAGTGCCCCTGAACAGAAAACATAGTCTGGAACCCCTGGACCTTCCCTCAGTTTGGGGAGCACAGAATGATCAGGTCTGTGGCCCCAGCATGGTCTCATAGCCAGCTGATGGGCATAACTTTCCCAGTTCAGTTAAAATAACTGAGTCCAGTTCTTTTAGGGAGAAGGGATGGTGTAAGGATGTCTGCCCAAACAGTCATTTTCCACCAGCAGCTGATGGGCTTCCTGTGCCCCCTCGAATGACAGCCAGGAGTGGGTCTGCAGTAGGCATCCAGAGGTGGTGCTAGATGCTTTGCATTGGAAGGTGCAAGAATGGGGGCCGTGCCCTACTGTTTCCAATAAACTTCTTAGCACAGTGAAGAGGAATGATGATCGAAGTGTGGCCGGAGGAGTGTGGTAGGGGATGACAGACCCAGCTGAAGTTCAATATCGCAGCCGTTTGAAGGGGTCACACCAGGTCATTCCTTGTCTGTGAGAAAGGTGCCAAGATTGATTCTAGGGAGAGTCTCTGTGTCTAAATCTTCCCCTCCTTTCTCTTATAAAGCCACCAGTTCTTGGAGTTAGGCCCCACTCCAAATCCAGAATGAGTTTATCTCAAGATCTTTAACTGTACTTTGAAAGAACTTTTTTCTAGTAAGGTCACATTCCAGTTCCTGAAACACGTGAATTTTCAGGGAGCACAATTCAACTGCATGGACCCAGGAAGTGTGCAAGAGAAAATAACACATTTGTAGACACACCCACATTCAGTGATCAAACCACCTTACTGAGATATGTGGACCAACAGGAGATGAGACTTAAAATCAGAATATTTTTTAGCTGGTTTTTGCAGAGATTGGCTAAAAATAATGCTACTTTGGCCTAAGGCTAAGCTAAGAACTTAAGCATTTAAGGAAACCTTTGTGAATGTTGGTCCCATTGAGCCAGACTTGAAGAGTCTGAGGAGGGGTAAGATTTCTTCTAGAGGGACAGTTATCACTTTTAAATATAAAGCCGAGAGGCCTCTCAAGTCAGATCGGATGTGAGCTTGTTCTTCCATTTCATCTGTGGACTTCTGTTGCTGCCTATCTTGGTAGTCAGAGTCTAGCTGACCCAACCCCAAGCGAGCCCTGAGAGTTGAGGCCTCCACGGATCGATCAGACACTCCATTTCTTAAAGATCGCACAGTTGCAAGCTAATCTCTGCCTCCGAAAAGGTGTGTCTCCCTGTGTAGTGGTGTCATAGAGGTGATAAAAACAAACTCCAAAGGAGACCTCTGGGTGAAGTCTGTCTGCCCTTGCCAGAGGCAAAGTCAACAAAATAATCAGTCCCAGAAACATTTCGCTCAGTGGGATCACTAAGTTGTGGGGGCCTAACGTGTCAGCATTTCTCTCTGTGGAGCTCCTATTGCCAGAGGGACCCGTCTCTGGCACTGTGGACAGGGGTGGATAAGCACATGGCACATTCGCTAGCGCTGCGCCCTCAGATAGGCATCTGCGCAACACACTAGGCAGTGGACTGAAAGAACAAACTCATGAGGTCATACTAGCTTCCTATTACTATTTTGGGATTTTCCCAGGCCTTTTTTATGGACTCATTGGAGAAAGACAATCGGGTCTCCACCCTGTCCTGTCACGTGTCAGGAAGGCAACCAAATTCAACTGGGAAAATTCCACAGAAGTCTGAGTCCCTCCCAGTTCTGAGGTTCTCCAGCAAATAAAACAGGTACAGAGTGGCTCTGAGGCCTTTTAGGGACAGGTAATCTTGATGCCACCTCTGACCATCTTTTTTCCTAAAAGTAGCTGAGGTCAGATAGAAGGAGAAGGCAGGGAATTAGAGGGTGAGGTGGAAGGAAGGAGATCACACAAGTAAGCAAGGAGCATTTATATTCAGTCCAAGCCATGCATCAAATGAAACTCCTCATGTTTTCATTTCACCCCAAGTTCTCTGTGGACAGCAAGGTCGCCCTTCTTGCTTTCAGTGATTTCAGGGTTGAGGACCCCCTGAATGAGCATCCACAGCCACCTTCCTTGAGGTCTGTGCCCTCAGCCTGACTTGGGCTGGCCTCCAACAGCAAAATGTCTAGTTAAGGAGTCCTGAAACCTGGGCTTTTGCTGCCACATTTTCATGACTTCTCTCCAGTTTTCACCCTTTTGAATCTCAGGGCTAGAGGAAGTGTGTCGGGCAGTGGGTCTGACCACAGGGTTTATCTAGATTCTTTTGGATCAGGTATTCATTTTCTGGTGGCTCACTTTCATCAGCTTTGTCAGTCCAGTCCAAGGCAGTTCTTATTTACGATTGTCTATGGGTGTTGACCTTTCGCAAAGAAATCTTGGTGAGAGCACTAGAACTCCCTTAGAACAGCCACATCATACTGGAAAAAAAATTCTGAAAACTCTACTCTCTTCATTGAATGGATCTAAATGTGTCATGGTAAATGGTGCCATGACACAGCCCAGCTCTTGACATGCTTCCTTGACAAAAATTACATGTCTGTCTCTTGTCTTTCAGGTGAATTCTCAAAGTTATAATGATTTACCAGGCTTCTAACAAAATCAGTCATCAATTTTCCTCCTTTTCCTTTCAGTGTAGGGACATGTCTGCTAACTTGCTTGAAATCCCTGACTTAAGGGAGTGTTATTCAGGGATTTTCAGAGAAATAGAACTAATTGATAGGGTTGTGTGTGTGTGAGAGAGAGTGTGTGTAAATAGATAGATAGATAGAGAGAGAGAGATGTGGAGAGATACCTGGATAGATGGTGAAGGAAACTGGCTCATACAATTTCGGGAGATGGAATGTCTAAAATCTGCAGGGTAAGGTGGGACTACAGACTGGAGGTCAAAGGAAGGTTGCTGTCTTGAGTCCAAAGGTATCTGGAGACTTAATTACTTCTTCCTTGGGGAACATCAGCCTGTTTTTTTTTGGGGGGGGCAGGCGGGAAGACCGTCAACTGATTGTACAAGGCCCACCCACGTTATGGAGGATAATCTGCTTTACTCAAAATCTACTGACTTAAATATCAACCATATCTTAAAAAAGTCCCACAGCAACATCTGGACTGGTAGTTGTTCAGAAGTGGGCACCACATCTTGCTAAATTGACACAGAAAGTTAACCATCACAGGGGCAGAAACCTCTGCCTACCCTTGAAGAGTCTTCAAACTCACTGTTGCAGTAGGGCAGAACAGAGCCTGACTGCCAGAATATTTCCTGGTCAGAGGAGAATTATCAACAACTAAGATACAGGTGAGCCTACAATCACCTTCCTTAATTTATCCTCTTTTACAGCTATTAAAATTGAGGGCCATTAATTGCTTAATTCACCATAAAACTTGGTCAAGGCATTTGCTACTGATATTTATGTGTTTCTCTCAAATTTAATTAACTGGCCTGCATGGCCTTCATCCCTCTCCCCCCAGGAAGCCATGCCTTTATCAGCATCCCATCCTAATCACTGAACTGCCAACAACTCTGGAGGCTGTGAGATTTTATCCTCTTGTAAGCTAACAAGTTACCTTGCCACAGCTTGAGAGACAAAGTGCTTTATTACTCCTGGCACAGTGTCTGAGTCCATCCTGGCAACTATTACAAAAATGCCATAGGCTGAAGATTATACACAGCAGAAATATGTTTCTTTTTTTTAAAAGATTTATTTATTTATGCATACAAGCTGGGGTACAGGCCAGAGGCATGGGGCAGTGAGAGAAATCACCAGAGACAGAGTAGGGAGCAGCACAGACAGATCGTCAGAAACACACTGCTGAGGGGAGCAGTGGAAGAGGCAGGAGAGGTCTGCCGGGCCATATGGGATTCTCCCCAGCTGGGTGTTCGAACTTGCATCGCTGCTGCCAGCAGCTCCACAGCACAGCGCTACCCACTGCGCCACCGGGGAGGCCCAGAAATGTATTATAGTTTCGGTGATTAGAAGGTCAAGATCAAGGTACATTTAGTGTCTGGTGAGAACTGAATTTTGGTGCGTAGGTGGCTGTCTTTTCATTGTGTTCTCAGATGACAGAGGAGCAAGGGAAATCTCTGGGTTCTCTTTTATAAAGGTCCTAATCCCATCCATGAGGAGTCCACCCTGATTATCTTATCAGGGCTAGAAGCCCCATGTCCAGATGCCACCACACTGGGGGCTAGTTTTCAGCATGACACCTAGCGGAACACAAATACTCAGTAGCCAGAACTAGTAGCCAGCTTATCAGCAAATTTGTGTAACTTTCTTGAGCCCCAGTTCCCCAAGTGACGACATTAGGGCCAGTGAGATCTGCATGTGCAGGGCCTTGCATGTAGAAGAGACGTATTCCGTCAGGCAGCCTGAATCTTCAGTAATGAGCACTAAACACACCTGACTTTTTACTCAAGAGGGAAACACTCTGTTTTCTTCGGAGGCTCATGGAACACACGGAAAATACAAATGCCCCTAGAAAATTGCCTTACACCAGGGCCTCCCTGGTCGCGCAGTGGTTAAGCGCTGGACTGTGGATATGTCGGCAGCGGCATCTTGAGTTCGGCACCTGGCCGGGGAGAGTCCCACATGGCGCGGCAGACCTCTCCTGCCTCGCCCGCTGCTCCCCTCAGCAGTGTATTTCTGATCTGCCTTCTGCTACCTGCTCCGCCTCTGGTGAACCCTCTCGCCGCCCCACACCTCTGTCCTGTACTCCAACTTGTATGTATAAATAAAAAATAAATCTTTAAAAAAATAATAAAATAAATAAATAAATATTTAAAAAAAGAAAATTACCTAACACCAACAGTCTACTGAACTTTACTTCTTACCAAAGGTGGAATGATTTTTCACTTTGAAGTAGGTATAATCAAAAGCCACATTAGGAACGAATACTAATAGGGAAAAATGATCAATAGCAATCAAAAAATAAATTTTCTTAATATTTTTACTGTGTGTTAAATATTTGTGCCTAGTTTAGTGGCCTAAACTGGAAAGTGACTTTTTTTTAAAGATTTATTTATTTATGCATACAAGCTGGGGTGTAGGCCAGAGGTGTCGGGGGTGAGAGGATTCACCAGAGACAGAGTGGGGAGCAGAATAGGCGGATTGACTGAAATACACAGCTGAGGGGAACAGCGGGCGAGTCAGGAGAGGTCTGCTGCACCATGTGGGAATCTCCCCGGCCGGGTATTGAACTCATGCTGCAGTGGCTCTGGATAGCTTCATAGTTCTGCCCTTAACCCATTGCACCACCGGGGAGGCCCTGGAAAGTGACTTTTTTTAAGAGAGCACATGAATCGAAGGAATGGGCATCAAACACAGGGAGGAAAGGAATGAGGCAAGCAGATAATAGACTTTGTAACTTTGGGAGGGAGAAGACCTAAATGTGGCAGAAATTGCAGATTTTATTCTATGACAGATAGGGTGGGGGAAGAACTCTAGCAAACATGAGGGTAAATAACATATTTATCATTAGTCATTTAAAAGATTGATTATCTCACTGTTAAAAGATATAGCTGGTTTCCTAGAGCTAAATGACATGGCCTCTGGATTGGTTGTAATAATTCACTTTATGAAAAGTCTCAGCAACTCCATCCTGACTTGCATTTCAGATTACAACTTTAAAATCTAATACATCTGCTGAAAAAAGTAACAGCGACATACCAAAATATCCTCTCTTGTTCCTCTGCAGTTCCTTTTTCAAACACACATATCCACATCCATAGTATCATAGACACATCCTTGGTACAATTTACAAGACCAAGAAAAACTTTTCATTATGATTAATTGACATTTTATTAATGTAAAATAGAAATGAGATTTAAATGAATGTTAAAGATGCACTGGAAGAGAATATCTAGGTGTTTTTTTTTTTTTTTGGTCCTAGCGCCTTCCTTTCCCTTTCTAAAATAGGCAGAGTAAATGCTATTTTGATCGTGAAATGAGATTCAGAGTTGCTGGCCAGGCCCAATTTCCCGGCCTGTTAATCCAGTGTTGTAGTCATTACATTATGACCCTGAAAGTTAGTTTCGGCCTCTATATTACTAAATGTAATATATACATCAAATGATTACCTCACCCATCATATGGATGCACCGTGCGTGATGACAACTGTGTCAAATGTAAAAGGACTGTTGAAAATCTGCTTTGCATTAGCGCTTTATGGGCCATGAAAGCACAAACACAAATAAATTTTAAGGAATGAATACCTCATAGCAATTTCACCAGCCCGCAGACGAAACTTTTTTTAATTAAAAATATACTTTTATATTGTAAATACTAAGTAAACATCTTTGCCATAAATTATGAAGTAGAATTTTCTCAAGATTCAAAGTGAATGTTTTCTACATATTTCTGAGGTTTTACAAAGCACACAAACATTAAATCCAAGTCCATGATAATATACTTTTAAATTCCATGCTTGAAAGATTTCCTTTGAATTATATTTCATTACTTAGATTCCCCAAGACGTTTTGAGTTGACCTGCATGTTCAGGAGAAAATCTAAGAAATGATTACAAATTTTAAGTTGAACCTACCTTTATTTGTTTAACTCAATAGCCCATTGCTCTAGAGAGGTCATTATGCTTCCCAAATTTATTATGATCCTCATGCAACCATAATCTCTTTAGAGCAGAGATTTGGCATGCTCTTAGACTTTGAATGGTGTCTCTCTCTCTCTCTCTCTCTCTCTCTCTCTCTCTCTCTCACACACACGCACACACACACACACAAGCACACACACACACGCACGCACACAAATACACACAGGCAAACATGCTTGCACACATCGCAAGTAATAAGAGCCTCCAATGACCATGAATTATCTTAAACCTGCCTCACACTGCATCTTCTCTACACCTGACACTGTCCTGGAATACATTCTATCACCTCCTCCTCTGAATCCAAGCTTTTGTTAACTCCTCTCAAACTGTTCTTTCCAAAGGTTAGAAATGGCCTCCACATTTCTTTTTTTTTTAAAAAAGATTTATTTATTTATTTATGCATACCAGCTGGGGTACAGGCTAGAGGTGGGGCAGGGGCGGGGGGTGGGGGCGGCAAGAGGGTTCACCAGAGACAGAGTGAGGAGCAGAACAGGCAGATGGACGGAAACACACTGCTGAGAGGAGCAGCGGGCGAGGCAGGAGAGGTCTGCCGCGCCATGTGGGAATCTCCCCGGCCGGGCGTCGAACTTGCGTCGCCGCTGCCGACAGCTCCACGATGCAGCAGTTAAGCTTAACCACTGCACCACCAGGGAGGCCTGGCCTCTACATTTCTGATTTCACTATTCATTTCTCCTATTCCTCCTGTGCTCATCCTCCTGCTTTGTGGTGATGGCACAGTGTGTGGGTTGTCAGCCCCAGAGGCTACAACACACAGGGGGCACAGCTAAGGCAGCCACTGTGTCCAGCCAGGTGGGTGATGCCATAGTGGAGCCCGGGACCACCTGGGCCCCATGTGCAGGGCTCATGGGGCATAAGTGTAACTCACAGAGGTAATGGGCATCCCACAGGCTGGCACTCAGGACTGGGGCCCGTGGGTATATCGGAGGGGCCTCGTGCTATATGATACAGTTATGGGTGCAGACCTGCTGATGAGATGAATCCACATCTAGACAGTGGAGAGAAGCGAGAGGCTGAGGCAAAGATCAAGACCAAAGACCAATGTTGATTTTTCTCCTATATGGTTTTTTTTTTTTTCAAGATTTATTTATTTTATGCGTACAAGCTGGGATACAGGCCAGAGGCGCAGGGCGGTGAGAGTGTTCGCCAGAGACAGAGTGGGGAGCAGAACAGGCAGATCAACAGAAACACTGCTGAGGGGAGCAGCAGGGAGATAGGAGAGGTCTGCTGCACTGTGTGGGAAGCTCCCTGATCAGCGTTCGAACTTGTGCTGCTGTGGCTGCAGATAGCTTCATGGTGCTGAGACTTACCCCCTTGTGCCACCAGGGAGGTCCTATGTGTGAGTTCTTTCTGTAGCTGGCAGGTGGTGGTGTAAGCCCTTAGCAAGATAGAATCATGTGGGAGCCAGTGCTGGTGCATGGGTAATATCTTCACGGAGACTTTTTTCCTGGGCAGGGACTGAGGTTCTGTTAAGGGGGCCTGTCCTGGAGCCCCGCCTGGCTACTTTGATTCAAGTGTACCCGCATCATTTACTGACTTTTTTTGAAAATAAAATGAAACAGTCAGTTAAAGTTGTGTGTTTCTGTTACAGAAATCCCCTGCCTTTAAAAACTGCTATGTTCTTTATATGTTTTTTCACTTTTAAATGCTTTACCTATCTTCTTATTTTTTTTTAATTGAGTTAACATGGGTTCCAGCACGGTGTATGATGTAGAGGTGTAGGATCTCAGCCCTTCACATATGTTACCACACCACACCCACCACAAGGCACCCCTAATATTGAATGTGGCTATTAGATATAATTTCTTTACCTTATTGTATGTCTTCTACTACCTGATACTATGAAAATTATATCACTTTTCCATTTCCTAATTCTACAATTAAAAACATGACTTTTTTAAAATAATATCACTCAGTAAAGCAGTGTAACTTAAAATCTGGCCAAACATTTTGCTAATTTCTTCTTATTTTAACACATCTGTGTGTTATTAAGTCTTAAATCCTGTTATAGTTCCTAGGCATACATAAAGAATGCTGAATTTAGATTGCTATTAGCTAATTCTTAGAAAACGTCTCCCTCTTAGTACCGTTTATTGTTTCAGAAATCCAAACCAGCATAAAGGTAACAACTCATTCATTTTAGAGTCCTTTGTGTTTTAGAAATAATTTAAATTGAGCTGTATGATTTTTATGAGAATCAAAGAATGTCAAGTTAGGTTTGGTAATTATTGAAGGAAGGAAATTTGTCTTGTTTTCACAGTACAGCAGTTCAAAAAATACATGAAACAATTAGCAATCACATTTTTCGGTCATCATTTCTCTAACTGGAGATTAACCTTAGGGAAAGGCTCATTGGGTGTTCAGTTTGACTGGAGAAGAGCAATACATGAATCAGGGGACAGGGATTCTGTACTTGGGCAATTCCGTGGCAACTCTGGAGACATGCAGGTGGGGTGAGGCAGAAGAGGGCGGGTCAGGGATAGGAAGTGCATGTCTGGGGCACAGATGGACCTCGCTGCTTCATGCACGTCCGCCTTTGGCTGATCTCATTAGGATAACATTTCCATGATTTCCCCTGTTCCTCAAATGTGCTGTTCAACTATCCTCAGCATCAAAACATTAATTCTAAGGCCTCATCTGAACCTATTCTTCTGTAAGCTAGACTCTTTTGCCATTTGTCCTGACCTTAGGAAAACTGACAGTCTGCTCTCTGTCACATTTAAAAGCGTGGTTTTGTATTTCCTTTGATTGAATACTCCCCCTTCTTTTTATTTATTTATTTTTACTCAACCTCATAGCAAGATCGAATTAAAATTTTTAAAAGACTTCTTTCAGCTTATGAACCATTACCTAGTAGGTAGAGGTACTAAGGACATAAGGCAAATTACATCACTATTTCTGTTTATTTTACTGCTCTGTTTAAAGTGCAAGATACTTATTCATTCAGGTACAAGTCCGCCAAAAAGAAAGGGTGGCTCCGTCTGTGAATAAGTGATAATCTCAGCTTTTCTTGGACTAAGGACTGATGAGCGAATGGAGATAAATTTATCTGAATATTTTTTTTTATTTATTTATACATACAAGCTGGGGTACAGGCCAGAGGCGTGGGGCGGCGAGAGGGTCCACCAGAGACAGAGCGGGGAGCAGAACAGGCAGATCAGAAATACACTGCTGAGGGGAGCAGCGGGCGAGGCAGGAGTGGTCTGCCATGCCATGTGGGACTCTCCCTGGCCGGGCGTCGCCGCTGCCGACAGCTCCACAGCGCAACGCTTAACCGCTGCGCCACCGGGGAGACCCCTATCTGAATATTTATAAATACTGTGCTTTTTAGATTTTAACAGATACTTTGATTTTACTGACTTACCTCTTTCCTAGTGACCGAGTCATCTTTTCATGTTAGAGAATTTTAAAATACTAAGGAACTCAACATACCATCTTATAAAGGCACAGTATGTGCTCCTTATTTGTGATAGTGTCTTACTTTTTTTAATTCTGCAAGTCAATTAAGTATGCAACCACTTATCAGGTACAGATTGAACTAAACAAGGACATTGAGCTTTCTCAGAAATAGTGATAAGATGGGGGTGGGGTATCCAGGGTATTTAAAATTTACCCAATCTCACAGTCACCCCTCTCTTGCATATTCACAGAAAAGTGACTTAAAGGAGGAAAGAGCCACATTTTGTTGGAGGGACTTGGGTCTCAGCCACAATGCAGAGAACTTTTGCAAGCTCATCTATGTTGTATGTCCTCCCATTTTACATTCCCCGTTTCACAAATACTCATTACCACATTCTATAAGTCTCTATTCACCAGTTTTGCACTGATGAGTTCGATACCACTGATTGAGAACTGGCACTCTGAAATACTGTAATGTTAGGGTATAAGTTAGGTCATAATCTAAGTTTTTGTCAAGACCATATAAGATCTGAAAATAAACTGCATTAAATGTTTGCAATGCAGTTTAACATATATGTGAATTCAGAGAAGCAGGAGGTTAAATGGTTTTCATGGTGTAGTAAATTCTGGTCCTTCTTTGTCTAATAAGTAAAGTCGTACTGTTTCCATGGAAACTGCATTTGGAGGAAACAATAGCTATTATTTTAAGGATTAAAAATATCCATGATATTATATTGTTAGTAGAATGATTTACTCTCCAGTGATAGACACAGTTTAACACTCAAAATATATCTTACATTCAGAGCACAACACTTATTTTACAGCTTAAAACTAAATTTTTAGGAGTTTATTTTGTTATTAAAATGAATGGCAAATACAATAGCTCTCCAGGCATCTAGTACACATTCCTTTTAAGACTAACTATTTGAACAATATGTATGTTCTTTGATAGTATGTTGTGGAGTGGGAAGTGTCTTTGATCAAAATTAGCAGGGTGGTAACAACATGCAAGATGCAAAACAAAACTAGCAAAAATAGGCAATTTGGGTTGGACTATTTCTGCAGGTACTTTTTAGCAGATTAAATATGTCCTAGATGCCTCATGCTATTGCACTGTGTAGCATGTGGTCTTTCATTTAACCAGCTCCTGTCTATGCTGAGTTTGTAGAAAGGCTCACTCAATTCCAGCATCTTCCATGGCACTCGATGGCAAGTAGAATAACTGTCTTCAACAATAATGCAGCTGTGTCTCTGTTATCCTGCCTCGAGCTTTTGCATACATGGGGTGCTCTTTTACATGCACTGATTGTATTCTCATTTTTCTGGATTGCTCTGGCTCCTCCCTGCCCTTAAGGAGATGGGCATCTATGGCAGCAGATGGAGGATTCTGTGGCAGTTGTTCATTTTTGGAAAGTAATGCTCACTCCTCAAGGCCTGTCCAGATTTTAAAAAGTTAATAGGGCTAAGATCAGCACACACAAAACCAGGAGAGGTTTCTTAACCAACTGTTGAAGGATTCTTCCTTGGGAAGGAACTTTTAAGAAGACTTTTTTATACTACCTTGGTTCCAAGACTTGAAGACATATTAACTGCATCAGGCAGTCTTTTCACCCTCCTTGTCTACTTTTCCTTACTCTTTTCCCTTTTCTCTTTTTTAATAGCCCGGGGAAGGGTTGCTGCCAAATTCCGACAAGTATTGTCCCACTAGGAATAAAGCTGACACCAAAGAGTAGAACAGTGTAGAGTTTCAGTGTAGAAGCAAACCGCTACATTGAAACGAGAAACCCAATATGAATGTCCCTAAGTCACAAAGGGTAACAATTCCCTTCACCTAAAACATATCATACATCTTTGCTAAAATAATTCTTAATGAACCACATGAGTGAACAACTTGATGATCTGAAGGGAGATTGCTGTCTGCAGCTATTTAACTTTCATAATGGCATATAATGCAAAAACATACTTTTATTAGACAGTGAAAAGGGAATTCAAAATAGAACTCTATTTTAGAAAATATCGGAAATACAAGCAAGAATGCAATAACTGTCCAAGATATCCCAAACCGGAGGCAAAATCCTATTAATTTTGCTTAGCTGTTTTGTTGGATGTATTGTTCTGTATCCTCCTTTCTCTAGTCCGCATTATATGGTGAAGGATTTTTTTTACATCATAATTTTTAAGTGTAATTCGAAGCTATAGGCTTTTTCATTATATGTGTTATCCTAACTCATCTAACCACCAATTTTTATATTGCTTATGATTGTGTGAGAGAAGATTGGCTACTGTGCAAACCATCAGAATACATGTGACGGAAGCATGAACAGTGACAGTTGTTGTTGTTCTCTGCTTTAAATTTAAATTAAATTTTTTAAAATTATTAACTGATAGAATCGGGCTGTATGCCAGAGGAGGTGAGAGGATTTACCAGAGATAGAGAGGGGAGCAGAAAATGTGGATTTACTGAAATACACAGCTGAGGGGAGCAGCAGGCAAGACAGAAGTCTGCTGCACCATGTGGGTCAGCTCTCTGACCAGGGATGGAACTTAGTGGTGATAGCGCTGAGACCTAACCCCTAGGCCACCAGGAAGGCCCCTAATTTAGCACAAAGAGCAGGATGCCAAGGCATATTTCTTAAATGAATGAAAGATTGGTCAACTCACTTCTTTAACTGTCAACACGCACGTCTGTAAAATACCGTCATCACATTGGAATAATATCTTAGCTCATCGTTCACGCATTTTCAAAGATATGATTGAAATGAATGATTTCTGTGCTCAAGGTTGTTAAAATTTGATGATGAATAATAGGATTTTCTTTTACTACTCTTTCTACTTTTTTGTACCTTGAAATGTGCAATGACAAAAGAAGATCTATTAGCTAAAGAATAATACACCAGTTGGGGCCTCTCTGGTCGTGCAGAGGTTAAGTGCTGCGCTGTGGAGCTGTCAGCAGCAGTGACTTGACTTCCATGCCCAGCTGGGGAGATTCCCACATGGCGCAGCAGACCTCTCCTGCCTCGCCCACTGCTCCCCTCAGCAGTGTATTTCTGATCTCCGTGTTCTGCTCCCCACTCTGTCTCTAGTGAGCCTTCTCACCGCCCCATGCCTCTGGCCTGTACTCCAGCTTGTATGCATAAATAAATAAATAAATCTTTTTTAAAAAAAAAAGAGAATAATACCCCAGCTGATTGTAACTAAAGTAAAGAAATTAACAACAATTTGGAAATTATCTTCATCTTCATATATATTTTTCACATGGAATAGTGATGTAAAAACTGCTACTGATTGTAATTGAATTTCTCCATCTGTTCCACATTTTGAAAAAAGCAAACTCTCTATATAGTGAAATCAAACAAGAATATTCTTCTTCAACAGGTCCAAGTTTTATGTGATTTTAATAGTTGCAGTTTCCCCTGGGGGGATACACAAGCATTTAATTCCTGCACAACTCATTCTGGCATAAGTAAGCAATATGTGGTGTTTACAATTCTGTTTGACCTTACCCAAATTCTTTTCTTTCAGGAAGGCACTCACTAGACAAGGGTTTTATGCTCCAACAGACACTCCCACCTCAGATATAGCTGAGCAGAGAGCTTAAGTCACAGAAAGCTCAAAAATCCAGTCTGTGAACTACACCATTTCTGCGAATGATGCAATTCACCAAAAATGTTTGAACAAGTTAACTGAATGACAAACAATTGCTCCCATTACTAGTGTTCCACAAGCATTATGAACATTAATAATTGTCCCACTTCAGTATTGTTCATTCGAATAAGTGAAGCTTTAAAATATAAAGAACAAGCAAAATTGAAACAGCTGTTTTATTTGTTTTTTTTTTTAAAGATTTATTTATTTATGCATACAAGCTGGGGTACAGGCCAGAAATGTGGGGCGGCGAGAGGGTTCACCAGAGACAGAGTGGGGAGCAGAACAGGCAGATGGATGGAAATACACTGCTGAGGGGAGCAGCGGACAAGGCAGGAGAGGTCTGCCGCACCATGTGGGAATCTCCCTGGCTGGGCATCGAACTCGCGTCACCGCTGCCGACAGCTCCACAGCGCAGCGCTTAACCGCTGTGCCACCAGGAAGGCCCCTGAAACAGCTGTTTTAGCATGTGTGATTTCATTTGTGGGTTGTTTTTTCTTTTCTTTCTTTTTTCTTTTTTTTTTTTTTTTGTAGTCTAAAGGCCCTGAACAAAATTAGGAGAAGTAAATGTCATCAGTTTTAAAATCTTTCCTAAAAAAAAAAAAAGAAAGAAACTTGCAGGAAGATTATAGATCTAAGGTATATAGCAGGGGAGGGGAAGGAAAAGGGGTCAAAACAGGGGAGGGAAGAGCGCAAGGTACTGTGGGGATGGTTCGTGGTGATGTGGTAGTGGGAGAATTGTGGGGACTACACCTGAGGGGAGAAATCAAGTCCTGTACAAAAATGAACCGTGATGTAAGGAAATAAAGATAAATAAATAAAAATTAATCTAGAGCATGTGCTCTCTTGCAAGAAAAAAAAAACTAAAATCTTTCCTATAGATTTTTGCTTAGTTGTTAAACTTTAATTTCTATCCTATGTAAATTCAGAACAGAATGGGAATTATTGCCAGTTATAGGACTTTCTTCTGCAATGCCAACTCTGTGCATTGTTCAATGTAAGGCAAACAGCATTGGATTTGGTGAGGGGCACTCCTTAGAAGAAAAAATTAAAGAAATTAATAAAATTAACTAAAACTTATTATTTCTTAAAGCATTTGGAACCTCAAATCAATTTATTATGTACAGCTTATTCCTGATTTAGAAGTAAGTGTACATTAGGTTCCAGACATAGATTTTGGAATTTCAGAACTATTAGCTCAACATCCCAGCCAGAAACACAAGATTGAAAATTAACAGATCTAAATTAACATCTGTGTTCTCCAGCATCTTGGTTGGCTGCAACTTCCTCCAAGTGTAAAACACACATCTTTGGTGGTGAAAAAAAATAGCCAGATGTCTCTATTGTAGAAACAAGTAAATGGTTTTAAGAATTTGCTGGGCAGAGCGGGTAAATATTTCATTATATGACTCAAAAAATAAATAGTTCTTTCAGGAAATATTTGGAATTAACATGAGGTATTTTCAAGTCGCACTCCTAAATATTTCCATCCAGCCAAAGGCGAAAACAGGAACAAGTTCTTGGTCCTTGAGTGAAAAGACACAGGTATGATTAATTTTTAGTGAAGAGAAGTTTCAATGGAATGATGTTTATACCCCAGTAAACAGAACCCTTAGGTCACAGTTTGTGTCAGATGACCCTCTCCATACAGCTATACTCTCTACTTTCATTAAAACTCCTTCCTCTTGCCCCTTCTACCAGCACCCTTGAAATACAGCTGTCCCAATGTGATACCATATGCCAATTTAAACGATGCCCTTTATCTAGTTCAGGTAGCCTTTGTTATTTAAATGTAATAATCTGAATCAGTCACCTGGCACATAGTAGTTCATCATTAAATTACTGCTTGAGAGAAGTCCCCAAAGAAATGCATTCAGGGCCTTCCTGGTGGCACAATGGGTTAGCACAGCGCTGTGGAGCTGTAGGCGACTGCTGCGCAAGTTTGATGCGCAGCGAGGGAGAATCCCATATGGTGTGCAGACCTCTCCTGCCTTGCCCGCTGCTCCCCTCAGCAGTGTGTATCCGTCAATCTGCCTGTTTTGCTCCCTACTCTGTCTCTGTTGAACCCTCTCACCACTTCATACCTCTGGCCTGCACCCCAGCTGGTATGCAAAAATAAAAAAAAAATAAATCTTAAAGAAAAAAGAAATACATTCAGTGTAGGGGGAGAGTTGCAGGCGGGAAAAGAGGATATTTTCATTCAAAAGCATAGGTTTTTTCATATCTCAATTTAAATGAAGCCCTTATTTTGCTGCATTCTAAGTACGTTTATCTGTATTATTGCATTTTTAAGATTTCTATCAAAAGCCAGATGTTCCGCTTTAAATTCTAAAATGTGTTGATGCCAACCAAGAAATTAATTGATTGCTACCATGCATGCAAAAATCAAACTCTTCTAAGGACAACGATTTGTGTGCAAGCTTCCAACCAGGTGTCCTTCTCCTATAGTTTTCAACCTCAATGGTTTATTCCAGTCTTCTTGTTTGTGTTCATTATCTAGTGGAGTAATGCTTAAATGAATTGCAGAATACATTTTTGTCAAATCATTATCACCATTTATCTTAAGAAAGTTACTGTACATGTCCCTTCCTGTCTATAATTTTTCCACATTAAAATGAAGTTTATTATAAGAAAAGATTAGACAATTTAAAGAATTGCAGTTCACGCTCTTTTTGACCATTAAAAGAAGTAGCACTCTTTCTTTATTTTTGGTGGAGTTAACTGTCAGATAGGTGGAGATCACATCAAGATTGATATTCTCTGCCCCTGACATTCCCTTTATACTTCTTTACAGCCTCACACCTTCATACTGTGTGAAGGAATAGTATGTTGGGGTCTGTAGATATTATTTTTCTTCCAGTATTGTTTCTGAAATTTGAAGAGGAGAAGACCAAAATACATGTTTAAAAAAATCACTTTGGAGGATTTGTTTATGTCGATGCTGAGGTCACAAAGAAATAGGCAGGATTCAGAAATCTGTATTCTTGCATAAAAGGACTTTGATAGACAGACAACAGAATTAAAAAAATTGAAGGAGGCCTATAGTTCAGTGGCATGAGCCTCAGGAGTAGCAGAGAGCTTCCACAGGAGGGAGAGTAAAGAGCTGGGAGTGGAAATGGAAACCCAAGAAGCTACCCAGTCAACCTCATATTGTATTTAGTCTGTATGAGAAAGAACAAACAGCTTTCTCTGGAAAGGGCCACAGTAGAGCAAAGAGTATAAAAGGACAAGCAGGTTTTTGGTGAGACAAAAATAGAAGGTAATGTTCCTAGAAGAGTTGGAACATGTAGTTTTCTGATCAAGACCAAGTACTCTAAAGGGAAGTAGGATGGGTGTGGGAGGATCTGATTAAATTTAGGGCTGAACAGAACAGTATGGGATGGAGCATTTTTGTGAAGATGAATGCTTTATAAACAAATTTCTAGCTATGACTTATCTAAACAGGGATATGACATGTGATAGCACTGATTCATCTTTTGGAGGCAGAAGGGCTGCCAAAACTATTCATCTGGTGCAAATATACTGCCCCGGTGGTGTAAGCTTATTAGCCAGGCATCCCACAGGCTTGGGATAATATGACCAGCCATAATCAGGGGATCCCCACGGCTAGGGGAGCCTTGCTGGCACTCACAGGCTGGGAGTAGTTTTGAACCATGTAATGGCTCAGGACCTTGTCCCATTGGTTCCCAGCCATTTTCACAACCTCTGTCAAGTTTTATTTCCTTTATGAAGCTTTATTCACCCCTTCAGACTGTAGTGTTTTATTTCCTGTGGCACTTACTGTCTGTACTTTCCTTATTATTTAACCACATGAGAGCTTGCCCTAGGAACTGTTTCATATATGTGGTTTATTGTTTCAAGCATATAGTAATTTATGAAAACGCAGACAGTATATTTTATCCTTAGAGTATACTTCTCCCAAATTGAATGTTGAGGTCTACAGACAGCAACTGAACTGGTTTTTGCTCATTCCCCCTAATGAAAGAAATTTAATCTGCTCAGTTCCTGGTATATTCAGATATGTATGGATTTTCTATTCATTGGTATATTCAGCAGTCGTGGTATATGGGTAAGAAGTTATGTCATAAAACATGAAAGCATCAATTTAAAACAAAGCATTACCTCATATAGCTGTTAATGGAACACTTCATCTTGAAAGGCTATTCAAGATACTCAATAGCTGCTATTGATTCCAAAGCCCACGATAAATACAAGTAGAAGACAAAAGTTAAGACAGAGTTGCCTGTCTCAGAAAACTTTTAATGTATTAATATGAAGTAATTCCTACAAATAGATGTTTTGTGTATATATTTACAACAACGGTAAATACATAAGGTGATGTGATTAGTATGTGCTCCCCATTGCATTGTATTAATATTCCTTCTCTATTGAAGGAAAGGAAGGAGGAGGCAAGGAAGAAGGTGGGAAGGGGGGCATTTGAAGCAAATCCTCACTTGGAAGGATGGTGTCAAGAAAGAAAGCACATCTTCCATCCGATCACCTCAGTCTTTGTCAGGAGCTTAATTAATGAGCAGACTCCAAATTACCAGATTTGATATTCTTATATTGCAAAGGCAGATATTTTCAGCATAAAGTAATCACCTAGAATGTGAATAGAAGTCACAGTATGTTACTCAACTACTATGGAGGGAAAACTAAGATTTTTCTCGATAAACTACTACCGTCATGATAATACAAATGAGTTAGTGATTAAAAATTAAATTTGCCTGCCAGAGCATCTATAAAAGGGGTAGGTACCCTATGTAATCCTTTAAAGTCAAAAAATTAGACTTTTCCTAAAATATGATTGTGCATTTTAAACCGTTGCCCCTTACCCACTACAACAGTACTTCTATGCATTAAGTGCCTAGAAGATCCTCAGCTATTTGTTTATACTGATTTATATTTCCAAGTAAGTTATTCCAATCTAAAACCAAAAATATTTCAATGTTTCTTTTGCTCTTTAGCATGCAAACATTAATTTCCTAATCAGGTATATAAGTAACAGTGGCTGATTTTAAAATAGCACACATGCAGGAGTAGAGAAAAAAATTAATTTAAGGACTTGTCAAAATTTATTTTTAAAACACACAGCAAAACACACAGCAAAGACAACACAAAAGTATCACAAGTTTAGTGGTGCTGAAAATTCTATGAAAGACGCCTGTTCCTTGTTTAAAATGATGTAATTTGGAGATTAAACATGTTTTAACAATCATAAAAAAAACTAATAGACCGTGGAAAATAAACTCCAAGAGTCTTGAAGAAACTAACAGTAACCAAAACACGCAGATTACAAAGTATGCTTTATTCAATTAAAGTTGGGATAAACTAGTGTGCACATAGTGCGGATTTAAGGTGTCCCCAGGCATTAGTAACTTGTGCAACTAAGCCATACATAGTTAATTTTTGTTAGTAATTCTAGCATTGCCACAGTTTGCAGTCAGTATGCTTTTGAATGAGTCTTCTCATTTGTTTCTCTTTTCTCTCTTATGTAAGTGAGCCAAGAAATTAGTCAAGTAACTACTTAAAGCTAACTTAACAAATGGTAATCATACTTTAAAGGAAAATATCAACACCAAAAGCAATGTGTAGGTTGGTACTTGTAATTTCAAATATGTGTGACTCATTGAAAGAATTTTCACTTAAATTAAGTTCCTAAAGGTTAGCCATTACCTAATTTGTACCTATGTCTTAAGCTAGAATGGACATGATAGAAAATATGTCATAGGAAGAAGATTAATAGATGATAGTTAAACATGCAGTATAGATTATCTCTAGCATGTTATTGGTAATACATGTAAATATGCATATATAACATAATATAACCACCCATGCAGAAATCTTAATCAACAAAAACTCTAATGTCATTCTTTAAAAGTTTTATTTATTTATGCATAAAAGAGCTTTAATATATGGATTTTGACAACACAATTCAGTCCAGTACAGTATTGTCAGTGTTATTATCATGAGTGTTATATTAATCTATTTAAACACATTACTCAGCCTTCATAGCTGCATTGAGAAGTAGATATCTTCCTCTCCATTTAACAAAAGACTCTTTTGATTAATATTGATTAGTGTTTTCTTAATCCAGAAGTAAAGAAACTAGAATGTGTTCTTTGAAATTAAGTTTCTCCTGAAAGTAAATGCCAGGAGGAATTCAAATGTGGACTTGCTTTCCCTATCATCACTCTTTCCAGCCTTCTGCTAGCACATTCTAACTGCAGCTAGGGAGAGCGCTCCCTTTAGCCAGGCAGAACACACACACACACACACAAATAACCATAAATTGTTGGCCTAGTAAAATTCTTCAATTCTTAGTTCTAAATGCTTTCCCCTCTGATCAGGATTCAGAGTTTTGATCCTGAGTATTGATGAACTCATGTCCTTCATCAAGGGATTTCTGGCCTCAGGATTTGAACTTTAATGTTTGGTAAAGAAAAGTCGCCATCTTGAGAATGGCCAGAAGCATACATATTGCTAAGTACAGAAGACTGAAATGCACACATTTGCTTGGAAGTGGTGTGTGGTTTCTATCACAGCAACTCTGGGGAAGGAGACCAGCAGCTACAGAAAGGGTTAACTGTGCTTTTTAATTTTTTCAGATGAACCGGCTATTCAAATATATCATCATCTATTTGATTAAGTTCAACAAATATACTGTGGGCCCTACTCTGTGAGGTCCACACACATTTCACACAATCTTTCCCACATTTCTATTTGAGAAAGATTTTATTTTGCTTTTACTAATCTTTTTTCAGGAGTTCCAGCAACTCAAGTCCCCAGGGATCTCTCTATGGGCGCTTTTTCACTTTGTTTTATCAGACCACCCAGATTTTTTTTCCCCCTTGCTTCTCTTTGCACTATTTAATTCCTTTCTCTTTTCTCTTTTCTCTAAGAAATAAAAAATACTTGTATACACATGCTCAGGCAAAAACCTAATGAGTTATTTTGTTCACATTTGGAAGTGTTTTTAGATGTAACCAAAATCTGTTAAGGAAATACAATGAAAGTTTTATCTAAAATGGCACATTTCATGTTATATAATTTTCATTTCTGTTTCATTGTCAGGAATAAAGACACATTGTAAGGATCTCTAAAGACTTAAGCTCGCTAGATATGTTTGCTTGTTTTAGCTCATATTTTTACAAATCAAAAATTACTAAATGTTTTTATTGTCCTCTTGCTTCTGGATGTCTTGTATGGTAGAATCAGATTTTGAATTAATTGCTCAGGCTGATATATAGAGATACATATTTTCTATGAGTTTCCAAATGGGTGATACTTTAGCAGGTAATATCATTTTCTTTTAAAACAATGTGACAAAAAATCTGATTACAGAAAAGTGAATTCCACCTCAAAATGAAAATCAGTTCCTCTTTATAATTATCATTTAGGATGTTTATGTCCTTTTTACCGATTTCATTCTTCCATTTTAAAAACTGTCATTTTATTTGACTCTCTGGAAAGGGCCTTGGGTGACTTTCCGAATCTGCTTCATGAAATGAATGGTCCCCAGGGCCTTTCACAAAAGACTTCCTGTGAACTATTTTGTTTTCACACCTCCACCCAACTATAACTCCAAGGCAGCTCTCAGGCTCAGAAATGGCACAATGCCTTTCAACACCAATTGATTTTGAACAGCTTACTTGCCAGCTGGATAGGAAAAGTAGATGAGATTAGGTCTGGCACAAAAACTACATGTATACCTAATTTTATACACACACACACACACACACACACACACACACATAATTTGTTTTTACTATGCTTATAAATTTTCTTGATACTAGAAAATACTTAGTTAAGGCACCAATCAATTTGTAACAAAATTTTATTAGGTCTGAAATGACACATGTTCTTTTTCTTTTCATGGATGGAGTTTGATGTTGGCATCAAACTGCATAATATATGCAAAGACGTAAACTTTGAGAAGGTTATTTTTAATATAAAAACCCATATGCTGACCTTTCAAATTTTTTTTAAAGATTTATTTATTATTTATACAAGCTGGGGTATAGGCCAGAGGCGTGGGGCGGCGAGAGGGTTCACCAGAGACAGAGTGGGGAGCAGAACAGGCAGATCAGAAATACACTGCTGAGGGGAGCAGCGGGCTAGGCAGGAGAGGTCTGCGGCACCATGTGGGATTCCCCCGAGCTGGGCATCGAGCTCCATCTCGAGCTGCCGACAGCTCCACAGCGCAGCGCTCAACCGCTGCGCCACCGGGGAGGCCCTGACCTTTCAAATTTTTTCTGGTGGTCAGAACATAGGAAGTCAGCAGTAAATTCTTAAATATTGCACAATTTATTGGAAACACATTCTCATGATTTCTGCCAGCTGGCACTAATGTAGGAACTTTACTCACAATGTTAAGCAAAAGTTTAGTAAACTTTTTTCTTTAAGGAGGTGGTTGGAATTTGAAGGAACAATTAATCTATAAACTCTTACTAAGGAAGAGTCTTTGGCCCAATCTGGAGGATAAAGCAAGGCCCCAAAATTAAGATTACAACTTCATGAAATTTGCAAGGTTCTTTACAGAAGAAGTCACATAAATGTAAAATATTAGCCAAAAAGCTGAAGACTACATCCTAAATGGAATAGTTGATGGATCAATAAACATTATCTCATACTCTTTTATAATGATTCTTAAGACATGTTTTTTCTAAGAGATCATTCTACATATCTCAAATAAGCCTCACTCCGGGGCCAATTACTTTTCCATCAATCTTTAAAAGCATTGCATCTTGAGCTTGCCAGATTTTCAGGAATCTGAAAAAAATATTTGCTCAAAATGTGAGAAGAAAATTAAAATTTGAAGTTGTTATTAACTGATGATAAAATGTATACAAAATAGTACATTATGCTGACTATTCAGTTGCATTTAAACTCAGCTTATTTAATTACATATAAATAATGTTTAACATGAGATATGGGAATATCTTAATACATTTGATACAACAAAGAGTTCGACCTCTGAAAGTTCCTAGATTCTATGAAGTCGTTTAAATGGTCATGCCCAGACTAAAGTATTCAAATATGAAATTAATCCTCAATTCTGCCTCGTGCTTATACTGTTAAATGGTAAGATTAAAACTGTATGAATATTTTCACAAACTTCAAAGAAAATAGGATTTCCTTATCAAAATAAAATAGGATGAATACAAACATTTGATATATTTTAAGTCTATAAAATCTTATCAACACTAGGTTAAAACTTCATTAAATGCAACAGCCAAATCAATATAACAGTTTAATTATTCTTTTTTCATTCATACTTCCTCTCCCAATACTTGCAACTCTATTCGTTAACTGATTTTCTGTTTCTGAAATGGCACTGTCATTCTTTTTTTTTTTAAAGATTTATTTTTATTTTTGCATGCAAGCTGGGGTGCAGCCAGAGGTGTGAGGCGGTGAGAGGGTTCACCAGAGACAGAGAGGGGAGCAGAACAGGCCGATTGACCGAAATACACTGCTGAGGAGAGCAGCGGGCGAGGCAGGAGAGGTCTGCCGTGCCATGTGGGGATCTCCTCAGCCAGGGCGTCGAACTCGCATCACCACTGTGACAGCTCCACAGTGCAGCACTTAACCGCTGCGCCACCAGGGTGGCCCAGCACTGTCATTCTTATCTCCAAGTCCAATTTATTCTTGTCAGGAATCTTTGCCTTTCTCTCTTGGATCCCAAGTCACCTATTTTTCAAACTTTGCAGTAAGAGGAAATCTTCTATGCTAATGAATAAAAATGTGGTCACGTAATTATCATGAAAGACATCCATTTCTTCTTCACATTTATTTTGGAAATTTGAGAAGAATTTCTGTTTCCATGGTATTTTGAACCACCCCATGGGAAGCAAATGAGGAGAACGGATACATCACCTCAGACATGCCTACGCTCCCCCATCCATGACTACCTGCTGTCCGTTACCTCCTCCCATGCCATAAATACAGGAGTGTTGCTCAACACCAGCCTGGGGCTGGACGACGCACCACACTCAGGGGTGCTGGTCTTCCTCCCTGGTACTGATCTTTGCTGCCCAGGCACTCCTGGTTCTTGATTCAGGTGCAGGGACTTTCTCCCTGAGTTCTGGATCAGTTGCCTCTCCGTTCTGATCCTTCAACACTGTTTTATAACCTGGTTCTTCCTCTCTGCATGGTTCTGACCATCATTTTTCATCCTTGCCCACATTAGTGCCTACCTCATCACACCGAGTTTGCTCATGCCTTTCCTCATGCATCCAAACTCCTTTTATTTTCCTTCTTCATCCTGAGCTTTGGGACTCTTTTCTAGTCTTCGTGACAAATCTTGTTCTCCTGAGTGCTTGAAGTTCTTCATCTCGCAGTATATCGTTTATAATCTATTTTAAAAGCAGTGGTTACAGGGCTTCCCTGGTGGCACAGTGGTTAAGTGCTGCAATGTGGCGCTGCTGGCAGCAGCGAAGCGAGTTCGATGCCAGGCCGGGGAGATTCCCACATGGCGCAGCAGAGCTCTCCTATCTCGCCCACTGCTCCCCTCAGCAGTGTGTTTCCTCGATCTGCCTGTTCTGCTCCCCACTCTGTCTCTGGTGAACCCTCTCGCCACCCCACGCCTCTGGCCTGCACCCCAACTTGTATGCATAAATAAATAAATATTTTTTAAAAAAACAGTGGTTATCCCTGAGTAAAACTTTTTGACAGGTATTTTATTTGCATTATTTGTTCTAATCTTACAGTCCCCTACAAAGCAAGTTATCATTCCCCTTATTTAGTTTTGAAGAAACAGACTCAGCACACTCAGACTCTGGCTTCTCTGACTTCACATCTACTCACTGGCCATTATGGTGATAGCTCCCATACTAGACAGATTTTTTAAAATAAACTCTGAGGACACATTTTAGATTTCAGATTCTAGCAGTTTTAGGGACCACCCCCAAGAGATCCCAATAAGCCAGGTTTGGGAGCCAAGCATGTTGTCAGTATCCTATCTAACCTCTCTTATGTGGCACCCCACCCTCAAATGAAACCGGGATCATTTTAAAACTGGCAGCAAGTTCTTACAGATTGATGAAGTAGAATTTTCTCAAGGGAATTCATGTACTAGTTTGCTCATATGAGGTATGTATTATTTACATATTCTGAATTTTGTGCTATCATCATTGTTTCTGCTTTTTGTCTCTTTTTCCCCAGACTCAATTTTGAATAACAATTGGTTCACCACAGAATGGAAATTATTTTCTGTGGACCTAGAAGATCTACGTAAAGACAAATTCATAACCACGAGGTCATCATCAGAGGAACATCTCCATGTTGTCACTGTGTGTTGTGAAGAGATAGTAATAATTAGGTGCTTGCATGTTCTTCTGCAGTCATTAGAACAAAAAAGAGGTAAAAGCAATTAATTATATTCATATAAAGAGATCAAGCTTCAAGCATTCTAAAACGAATCTTTTTTCTACCAAATAACCATGAATATTTGTCATAACTTGAGGCTATATTTTGTTGCATTATACTTTCCAACTAAAAAGTAATTAATTCCTTTTTACATTTTTTTTAATTTAGGCAACATTACATTGTAACATTGTATAAGTTTCAGATGTTCATTAATTCTTTTTCCTTAGACCTAGGTACTCTGCATTAATTTTTTTCAATGCAAATTGAGACACAAGGAATAGTTCCAAAATTTCATTTTGCTATTTATGCTCTTTCCATCAAATACATCATTAAAATCCTTAAAAGTTTTAGAGGAGTAATGAGTAAATATTTAGACTGGTGAAGTAAAAATATTTTAAAAAGCATCTACATAGCTTTTTTACCAAACATGGTAGTGACTATAAGCTTTTCTGTACTGATGTAAGGGATAGAAATGAGGTATGAAGATATCCAGTCAGACTTTTATTCAATTAAGGACTTAACGGAAGATGGAGGGAGAAAACCCAGGAAATATGAGGGAAGACTGCTGGTTGGCCACAGCAGTGCCTCCTGGTATTGAATTATCATTCTATTGTACAACAGTTTCCCATCGTTACAGAATCTTCTCAGACAACACTACCAATTGTGTTTTTCTTACAAGTCAATAAAATAACTTAAAAACTGATGTTTCAAGTCCAAAGACCCAAGAAGTTATGCTGCTTCTTTATGCTGATTGTATCTGTGGCAGAACGAGCAGTAGATGTGTCTGGCTCTTATTTGGCCTGGACTTCACATGAAAGGTCTAAGAAGAATATACTTGATTTTGGAATAGGTCCAGAAAAGGAAGAGGTATCTACTTCTGAGATGCCCAATAAGGCACTGTGCCAGGGAAGAGTTTTAAAAGTCAGGAAATGAATCAGAATTGTTGTGAATGGAGGGAGTCATCTACCTCACTCAATCAGGAAAGGGCAGATAGGAAAACACAAAAATGTACCCAGTTCTGGGAGATGCCCATTATACATGAGATGAAGGCCAGATGAGGACATTTTTTACTGGTTATTCATCCACCCATTGTTCTTTTTATCCCAAACGTGTTGGGTCAGGCTAATTTCCATAAAGCATGCCATAGTTATTCTCTTTATGTTATTGTGTTCCTTTAATAGAGCAACCATATTGAACTACATTCTGAACTGTGTTGATATTTTGAGTTTTGTGAACTTCAAAAAAGGATGCTAAGGAAGATCTCAAGATTTAATATGAAGGCATCTTTTTTCAAGAATGAAAATGTGGCATCTAAGTGAATGTTGAATTTCTGACAATAATTTATTCACCTATCAATGGAGGGATTTTTTTTTTTTAACTCTGGACAAAGCCGAAGGTGCTAGAGGCTAGAGCCTCTGAGTATTTCCCTCGTGGCTGCAGCCTTGAGATTTAGTAAGTGAATTTTAAAGGAACAAGAAATTCTCCAGTTTCCCACTCATAGTACTATTGCTGAGAACAAGCTGCTAGATAGAAATCTCAGAAATAGAAGAAAGGCTAATTAGATCATCTGTTTATGCCTTGGAGAGCTACAATACAGGAAAAAGCTTCTCACTTGCTTTGCTCTGATGTGCTCTCTGGGCTCCTATCTTGTTAAGAGTACACTCTTCCCTTAATGCCTTGGTAGATGGTTTTATACATTCTACATTGATAATTTGAGAAATTATTTCTAAGAGTTATTTCAGGGTTCTTATCAATTACTTTATAAATCATAAAATTACTGTTTAACAACTAAACTTTCTCTGCAAATCAATCCTCACTTCAACTATACTATGATTCCAACACCATAAAATGTTTCTGCTTATAAAAAGTACATTTACTATTTTTCTTGGTCTGTTGTGTTTTACCTACTGTAGGTGTATATTTTAATATTTTTGTTGGTGCTGGGGGTGGGGACAGACGATGCACAAGCTTTGCTTCAGAAAGGACCAACAGTGCATAGATAGAAAGAATCCCATGGAGACACCTCTCAAGCCCAAACCAAATTAAACCCTGTAGTTGGAGGTTAATAATTGCTTCTTTTTATTCAATTTACAGTTATTGATAAAATGATGCCTCCAAAATGGACCTTTGAAACCAAAAATGCTTTTATTTCTCCTCTAACAAAAAAGATGAGAAGAACTGAAAATTGAGTTTCTCTCTGTGTTTGTTTAAGGTTGTTTAAATCCCTGCTTCTTTCGTTTTCTTATGTAGTTTAACTTTGTTGTTCATTATAATACTAATTTATATAAAATGCTTGACATATATATATTATCATTAATATTACATGTACTTTCAATCCTTATAATAACAAAGATAATGAGTTAATACCTTTATTTTATGGATTAAGAAATTGATACACAAAAAATGTAAATAACTCACCACAAACATTATTACCTTATATTTCAACAATGCCTCTGATATTCCCTGCTCAACTATCACAAGTAAATTATTTCTTTTATTTATTGAAGACTTTCAATGTTTTATTTTTTACTGCAGCTGTTTACAGAAATAGTTAAGAGTATACAAATGTTCCAATACAAGCAAAATAATTCTTTTTAATATTTAACAAGTAATGACAGATGATTAAAGACATGGATGCATTGAAAGTTGAAACATCTGAGGATAAATTGAAAATATCTTCTATCACGCTCTGAAATCCCAAATATGAGAGCCATATACGCAATAAATGTAAACCTATTACTGCAGAACAATAGGCGAAGGCAGTTCAGGGGCTAATGAATAAACTCAAGCAGACAAAATAAAATAAAGTTAAATGGCAGATTGACAGCTGAAACACTAGAGTATAAGTTAATGAAAATAGAATATTTATTTTTTAAAGTAATTTTTTTAAAGATTTATTTTTTATTTATACATAACAAGCTGGGGTATAGGCCAGAGGCGTGGGGCAGTGAGAGGGTTCACCAGAGCCAGAGCGGGGAGCAGAACAGACAGATCAGAAATACACTGCTGAGGGGAGCAGCGGGCGAGGCAGGAGAGGTCTGCTGCACTATATGGGATTCTCCCTGGCCGGGCGTCGAATTCGTGTCGCCGCTGCCGACAGCTCCACAGCTCAGCACTTAACTGCTGCGCCACCGGGGAGGCCCTAAAGTAATTTTTTTTAAAGATTTATTTATTTATACATACAAGCTGTGGTACAGGCCAGAGGCATGGGGTGGCAAGAGGGTTCACCAGAGACAGTGGGGAGCAGAACAGGCAGATCAGAAATACACTGCTGAGCGGAGCAGTGGGCGAGGCAGGAGAGGTCTGCTGCACCGAAAATAGAGTATTTATTAAAAGACTGAGTGAAAGAAGTGAATTTGTCATTTGTAGTAGAATTTGCAGTTGTTAACATTATCCAGAAAAGGTAGCAACTACTGGGAGATAGTAAACTTTTCTGGAAGAATTTTAATTCACATAAAATACCAGCAAGGGTAAATTCCCTCCCAAATTACTGATTTTTAAAGTTAATGTACAATTGCTGATGTAATATATTCTGTTTCCTTAAGGTTGTGCGTATGATTTTAGCAACAAACTCATCAGAAATGAACAAATTCAAATATAAACCACTACTTGAAGATGTTTCACCTACTGTATATAAATAGCAAAAACTTGCGTTTGAAGTAAAAGAGGTATACAGGTAAGTGTCTTTATTTTCATTTCCTTTTTTCTCTCTAGACATTGATTTTTATTTTTTCCAAATATAACTATTTTTTTTAATTCTATTCCTTGACTTGAACTCTGTATTGAATACAAAATGTATTGAATTTCTACCTGCGAATAACTTGTGTAGCAGCAATTTCTTATTGGAGTCATCATCCATAATAAGTATTACGTTATCAGATATGGTCTAGGCAAGTCTTTCATTTGTCAGTTTTAAAATAACAGTCCTCAGGATGCTGATGAGAATGCACACCTCCACCCAGGTGTGGGGCGTCATCATTTCCTGCTAGCGGCTTCTGCCCAGTCTTCCCAGGTGCTTCCGGCAGTTTTGGCAGAGTTTTCTATTTGCTTCTTCCACAGGGAAAAGCAGAATTCCAACATCTCACTCATAATTTCCAATGTAGATCTTCTCATCGTTGGCTAAAGAAAATTTGGTTTTTAAAAAACTACCTCAAGAGTTTTAGAAAATTTCCACAGAATCCATTGTGAATCACGGGGAGTCATTTTGTGGCCAAAGGCTGACTTCAGTCATCTACTTAGGTTAGTAGGTCATTGGAATTCTTTTTCCTTACTGGAAGCTGATCTTTTCGGGGGTGGTGGGGGTGGGAGGGAAGGAAATGCCATAACTAGTTATCAACGGACTCACTTTTGGGGTTTTTTGGTGTGTTTTTTTTTTCTTTTCTTTTTTTTTTTTTTTTTTTAGTTTTTAAGGACTAGTAGAAAAATGTGACAAGCCTGAGAATTACATTTTGGATCTTAAAGAGATTCTCTGTTTTGCCCACCTTTCTTTACAGTCTGCTAGCAATGGTGGTGTGATATATGCTCTTTTCATGTGCCTTCTAACTTATTTTCTTCCCTGAACCAACTGAAAAATTAGTTAAACAGACTCTGCTTTTATTTTATCATAATAATGATGGAAGGACTCTTGCTCTCTCACTTGCTGCCTTTAGGATCTTCTGTAGAGTTTAACATTGAGACTTATGTGTGCTTAGTATTTCTATTCTAAAAATTCCATGGTGAACAATTGACTTGGTTCTTTCATTTCAATTGTTTTTCCCATTTTAACAATTCACTGTGAGGTTAAAATTCTTCTGCCCCTTTCATTTTCTTTTTTTCTAAAGATTTATTTATTTATGCATACAAGCTGGGGTGTAAGCTAGAGATGTTGGAGGGGGTGAGAGGATTCACCAGAGACAGAGTGGGGAGCAGAACAGGTAGATTGACTGCAATACACTGTTGAGGGGAGCAGCGGGGAGACAGGAGAAGTCTGCTGCGCCGTGTGGGAAGCTCCCTGGCCGGGTATTGAACTCATGTTGCAATGGCTCTGGATAATTTCATAGTGCTGCGACTTAACCCGTTGTGCCACCAGGAAGGCCCCTGCCCCTTTCATTTTCAGTTAAAAGGTAGGATTATTTGTTTCACAAAAGAGAAAAACAAGGTGGTAGAAATCACGCAGGACCACAGCAGAAGGGTCCTGAGTCCAAAATCTAACTCATTCATTCAGGCACTGCCACAGTAACTTTCTAGATCTCAGATTCCATACTCAGTGCTGAAAGGACATGCTGCTGAAACATTCATTGTTCCTACCCTCGGGATACTTACAATCTGTGGGAGAAGGCAGGATGAAATCAAATAATCGCACAAATAAAACTGGAATAACAAAACGTGATACATGCATTAGGGTGTAGGGAGACGTGACTGCACCGGAGAAGTTAGAGAATACCCTTGAAGCAATAGTATCTGAACTGAGATCTGAAATAGAAAGTGAGAGCAGGGATCAGGAAGACTGGTCCCGGCAGAGGAAAGACTAAGTGAAGGTCCCAAGGCATTAGCGTCATTTTAAACAGAACTGTAGGCCCCTAGATAAGAGGAAGCCTGGAGTAGTAAAATACTCTGATGTCATTTTGTAAAAGAGCTGACTTTTTCATAAAATTAATAAAAAGACATCACATAGAAGTAACCTCATTTTTCTGCCCACTTATCTGGAACTTTGTAATAGACACTTTATATTCTATGTGGGAAAAAATGTAAGCTTGGTATTGTCTAGGCAAAGTTACTCTATGTTCATGGCACTTTTGATGTTTTGCTGTCTTCTTTTCATGCATGTTTTAACTGGAGTAGGGTCTGAGTGGGCGGCTATTCCCTTTGTTAAAACTTGCTCTAATCATGTGCTCTGTAAAGTTACAGAATTTGTTTACCAGTGGGACTAGCTTCAACTAGTTGTTTGTTATTTTTTTTAAAGATTTTTTTTTAAAGATTTATTTATTTATACATATAGGCTGGGGTACAGGCCAGAGGCATGGGGCGGTGAGAGGGTTCACCAGACACAGAGTGGGGAGCAGAACAGGCAGATCAGAAATACACTGCTGAGGGGAGCAGCGGGCAAGGCAGGAGAGGTCTGCCACACCATGTGGGATTCTCCCTGGCCGGGCGTCGAACTCACATCGCGTGCAGCCGACAGCTCCACAGCACAGCGCTGAACCACTGCGCCACCAGGGAGGCCCTAAAGAATTATTTTTTATTTATACATGCAAGCTGGGATACAGGCCAGAGGCATGGGGTGGCGAGAGGGTTCACTAGAGACAGAGTGGGGAGCAGAACAGGCAGATCAGAAATACACTGCTGAGGGGAGCAGCGGGCGAGGCAGGAGAGGTCTGAGCACCATGTGGGAATCTCCCCGGCTGGGCATCGAACTCGCATCGCCGCTGCGACAGCTCCACACCACCGGGGAGGCCCAGTTGTTTGTTATTTCTAAATGAAAGGATTAGACCAGCAACAGAGATCCCTAAAATAAAAGCACAACACAAAATAAACCTGTCATAATAGATTTCTTCAGTTATTTCCAGAAAATAACATCGACATTCTATGTTTCAAAGTAGCTTTAAAATTCAGCTAGTAGACATGATACAGAAATGTTGAAATTAGAATATCATGGGGAATTGTTATGTTTTTATTGAGAGTGCTTTAAAGAAGATATATTTCAAAATGCAGAATGAGAGAACCCTCCCTTTTAACCTTTCCATATTTATATAACATGTATTTTGTCCCTAACATATGTATTGTCTCTAAAAATTCTATTATTCTTCCATTATGCCTCTAAATTTTTTTGCTATTTAACCTCAAATTATTTGAAACATTACTGTTTGCTTACCACTACCTGTACTTTCTAAAATTCAAAAGTTCTCTAAAATTACAAAGTATTGATATGTATTTCCTCCCCTTGTATGTTGACCTTTTGTCTTTTACAAGGTTATCAACTAGAAATTCTGTCACTACAAATATCATCAAAGTTTACAGCAGTGAGGGAAAGAATGCTTAACCAAGATCAAAATTCAACCAATATATGAGTTTGAAAACTTCCAACAAAGTAACTATACACAAATTATTATTGGCTATTTTATGTTGAACTCAAATACATGTAAATTAAGTGGATGGTTACACAAAGTATCACAAAGTAACAATAGTGTCATATAAGGTATAACAAACATATTTTCTTGCTAAAACTATCAATATATTATAAAGTACAGATTCCTTAAATTAATTCATAGCAAAAGAAATTTATGGATGTCATGAGATTAGTTTCCCTGTGACATTAAACTAAAAGAAACCGAATGAACATGTTCAACTTAAAACCATGGGTTTTTAAGGTGGAATTCTCAATATGCTAAAAGAAACATCTGCAGAAAATAGGTTTTCTTATTTATTGTGGCAAGTAAACACAAGAGAGCCACAAGGGGGAACATATTCTATAAAATTGTGTTTTTATAAGCCAGTTCATTGATCTCAAAAGGAAATTACATGAATTACAGTGTTGTTTAACTCAATGAAGTGCCTTTCTCATGGGATTGTTTTATTATGGAATCTGAGTAATAACATTTTAAAAGATAAAATGTTCTAAAATGACATTTTAAAAATTTTATCAGTAAAATTAGTTTTCTCCATTTTGGGCAAGAAATATTGCAAGACAGCTGCATTTTAGTGTAGCCAAAAGACCGTTTTCTCACTTCAGTTGACCCAATGACTAATAATATAATGCTTCCTAAGAGGCTGGGGTGGGAGGCTGAGCAGAGAAGAAAAGCAGAGCTGCCCCTCAAGTTTCCCATCATCGTATAAAGCAGATAGATTCATTGCCAATTCAACTTGTTTTCCAAAGATTAAATTCCTTCTGAATAACTGAGTTTAATAAGAAGTGACCTCATTAATAATCTAACAAAGTACTGTTTTTAATGAAAACCTTCTCTGGTATTTAATTTATAAAAAGAAGAAAGATACCCACTTTAAAGAACAGTAATAAAGAGGCATAAAGTCATGATAAAAGCATGAAAATGGAGGCAGAGATCTGTGCTGTCCTTGTCACGTTAATCACTGGTTTGCTATGTGACCTTGAAAAGCCACATAACAATGCAAAACCTCCCTTCATTTTTTGTGATATAGATACATAGTAATGGAAGCCAGCTAATCTAGAATTGATGAATCTGGGTGTAACTCCCAAATTACATAAATTCACTCCAGCTAGACCTGGCTCCACCTGTCTATTACCAGGCCAGATTCCACACAGAACAGAGATAGCTCGGGTGAGAGTGTCAGAGAATGAAGCCAGGTGCACTAGGAGACAGGAAGCCTATCAGTCACTGCAGAATCAGGGACAGAGAGGGAAGGGGTAAGGGAGAAAGGAGGGACACAAAACTAGTACGTTTTCAGCACCTGCTATAAAATGCAGAGAGCAAGTGTACCTCAGGGAGAAATGATGAGAATGAAATGATTTGACTCTTATTGGAAAAACCTTAAGAAAATTGCTGAAACAAGGAAGTGCTGAAAAAAACTGTTAGTTTTAAAAAAGATGACTTGGATGTTAAACTAACTGGATTCTGATCCCTGTTCCAATGTACTAGCAGCGTAACTAATTACTTAAATTCCCTCTCTCCATTTCCTTAATTAAACAATGGAGGCAAAGAAATTATCCACTGTTAGGCTAATGCAAGGGTCAGATATGTTAGAACACATTTAATACACATACAATACAAAGAACAGTGCTTGGCACCAAGGGTCAAAATTCATGGCGTGCTACTTACAGTGAGCACATCAGCTCCTGCAGGCACTATGCATGATGTCCTCGCAATAGCATCGCCTTCGCCATGCCCCATTAATGTCCCCTGGGACAATAAAGAGGCTACACAATAATGTGAACATTCCCAAAGCAAAAACAAACCCAAACAAATCTGATGTAAAATAATTGTTAGAAAATGGACAGCACTGGACAATACACTGTTCTTAATCTTGCAATATCCTGATGAGAAATGTCCATTGCATCCACTTCTTCCCCTCTCACTCCACCTTACTGAGATAGATTTGAGTATAATACTGTGCATCAGATGGTGAACCTGTTGATTTAACACTCTTAACGTGTTACAGTCATCGCCACCACTCCATTGGCTATGCCATCCATCATCCCCATAATTAGCTTTTGGCATATGTGGTGAGAACATTTCAGATCTCTCCCAAAGAATCTCAAGGACATGATACAGTATTTTTAAGTATCATCACAATTCTGTGTGGACCACCCCCAAGATGACTTGCAGAAGTCATCTTGCTGTAGAGTTTTGGGATCCCAGATAGCCCTCGCCAACGTGAGACTCTCCTGCACAGCACTGAGGACAACCCTAGCCCAGCTTCCTTTTATATGGGGACCACATCTGGCTGCCAGGAAACACTCCAACACCCTTAACCCTGACAAACTGAGAGGGTGCTGGCCCTTCTTCAGCAGTGCAGCAGCAGCCCGCCCTCAGGCTTTCTCCCACAGCAGCCAGAAGTCACAGCACTGGCGTCTCCAAGGTCAGCTTCCAGCTTCGGTCCACATGTGGCAGGTGTGGGTGTACTCGGCACACAGCAGTGACCTTATAAGAAAGTCTCTTCACAAACCTCCCCAATATCCACACATTCTGACCCTTTTTTTACTTCGGCATGAGTAAGAATTTTGAGAGTTGTCGAACTGGTTTTTAATAATCTCCTTTGAAAATCTGCATCTTGTTCTGGCACAACTCTTTGGAAAATCGCAGCTTTGAATCTTGGTGCCTCAGTTAAATTTTCTGATTTAATAGTCTGTTAAAAGTATTTCATAGTCAATCATTTGTCAGAAATTTCCATATCATTTGAGAACCAAAAATAGAATAGTTTCCCTACATGCCTGCCATATAGTCAGTTAGATTTTCTGATGAGGTTTTGTTTAACTGAGTTTTGTTTTTATTTTTTTAATTTAGCTCTTCAATTCCAACTAGCTGTGTTTTTCTATTAGTATTTTCTATAAAATGTGAACTAAGTATTCTCTTTTTTTAGTGTAGTTACATAATTGTCTACTAAGTTAATCACTCTGAATGTTTGCTCTTTATTTTGCAAAGTTTCTTATCATTCATTGTTTTCCTATAACATTAGATCCATTTTGGGCTTCTATTTTCTTTCACTAATCATATTTAATGTAGTATGATCGTACGTTCTAAAATCTGGTTAAATTGGGGCCTTCTTTTCACTTTTCTTTTTAAAGTTTCCATATTTTGAGTTCTGAATTATCACCAGATTGAGCTTTTGATTAGAGTTATATTAGCTATAAATTAATTTAGGAGTAATTTAATAAAAATAGCAAATTAAAACAAACATTAATAGCTTTTACAGTTGACCAAGCTTTCTTCTGTGTGCTTTTCAAATATGAACTCAAATGAATTCGCATTGCTCACCTTTTCTTTGTAAATATCAGAGCTTATTTCAACAGAGACCACCCCCCGCAAAGGGAAGTGATCTTTACAATTACTGAACCAATTACTCAACTGTGTGTAACTGGATTCTCAGAACAACTATGGTAGAGTTAATTATTAACCCAATCTCTTACCTCTTCCTGGAGAAGATATATTTCCCACCTCTGATCTTGGACTCAGTCATAAGATTTGCATTGGCCACTGGGGAATCAGAAGATAAAGGGAGACGCGATACGAACTGCTTGGTGGACCTTGTTCGACCTTGTTCTCCTTTGCTTTGGTCATTGCCATGAGGAGAACATGCATCCAGCCCACTGGCCTCAGGAGGGAATGGGAAACATTTGGAGCAGGAGTGGCCCAGTAGATGCTCAGATCTACCCCCACTGAGAGCAGACACCAGTTCACATCAGTGTTAGGGGATTATCACCATGTACCTTTGGCCCATGCCACCGGGAAAATACCAAGAATCCTGCTCACGGATGAGCCTGGAGGAGCTGGATCAGAGCTGAGCTTTCCCTCCTGGTCTTTCCCTGGAGTGCCTCTGAAGCCGACACCACTTGCACAAACTGTTGACTCTGACATTCACCCATGGAGGCTTGATGCCTCTCCCTTCTTTCTTGACCCTGGTGGCGTGGCCGTGTCCCAACTTTACGTCTTCTGCCCTCTTACAGAAACAGGGTACTCAGCCCCTCGATGTTCTGACTGTAGACTTAACCACCTGTTTTCAGCTGTGTTTCTCAGGATATTTGATGGATGGCACCAAACTTACCCATTAAGCAATCCCATTCATATCTATTGACGTTTTACATTCTTTTTTTTTAATTTTTTTTAGAGATTTATTTCTTTATGCATACAAGCTGGGGTACAGACCAGAGGTGTGGGGTGGCCAGAGAGTTCACCAGAGGCAGAGTGGGGAGCAGAACAAATAGATCAGTGGAAACACACTGCTGAGGGGAGCATCGGGCCAGACAGGAGAGGTCTGCCTAGCCATGTGGGAATCTCCCCTGCTGGGTGTCGAATTTGCATTGCGGCTGCTGACCTCTCCACAGTGCAGCACTTAACCCCTCCGCCACCAGGGAGGCCCCATTTTACATTCTAACCCTGGCTTTCTAAACTCTGACTTTCAAAAGTCAATAAGTATCAGAATCACCTGGAGAACACTTACTAACATAGATATTCTCAGGCTCTGAATATTTCTATTGAGCTCCTCATAGAAATTAGGAATTTCCTTTTTAAAAATCCCTAAAAATTTTATAATGAGCAGCCGGGTTTAAGAACTGATAATCTCAATAGAAAATTGCTATGTAAATAATGAACTATTTTACAACTTAAGCAATAAGAACAGATTTAAAAATTAAACTTAATGGGCCTCCCTGGTGGCACAGCAGTTAAGCTGCCCTGTGGAGCTGTCGGAAAGAGTTCGATGCCCGGCCAGGGAGATTCCCACGTGGCGCGGCAGACCTCTCCTGCCTTGCCCACTGCTCCCCTCAGCAGTGCATTTCTGTCGATCTACCTGTTCTGCTCTCCACTCTGTCTCTGCTGAACCCTCTTGCCGCCCCACGCCTCTAGCCTGCATCCCAGCTTGTATGCATAAATAAATAAATCTTTAAAAAAATTAAAATTAAAAAATTAAATTAAAATCTAAATTAAAAATTAGAAATTACCAGTTTCCCATTATAAAAATTTTGTTTAACAGTCTGCTTTCAGTTAAGTATTTGTTTAATGAAAGAAAGATATCTGTTTTGACAGTTTTTCTGAATTTTTAACATCAAAAATCTTTCAACTTTTGGATAGCTACAGTTACACACAATTGAAGCCTTAGCTTAGTCACGTTACTTACCTTTTCTTTGTAAATTATCACAACTTATTTCAAAAGACCACTCCCCAAAGGGAAATGATCTTTATTGAACCAGTTACTCAGTCATCCCACTTGGTTAATTCAGGGAACTTTTGTTTCTTGTGAGATTTTAATGGCCCAAGGCAGCCTTGATTCCATAGTTTACTAGAGTTAGTAATAATTAGTCAGCAGTTTATTAGATGGGATTCATATCGAGATGACTACACTAGGACAAATGTCTCTTTTACACTCTTCATGAGTGATTTAAACTTAAATGACATTCCAACAATTTTAAATACTTAATGTACTTATAAACCCAAACAAGCAGCAATTGGGTTTTAAAATCTTTTAATAGTCTGTAAATCCCTGAATTGACCATGTTCATAATTTTTTAAACCTACAGTTAAAAATTAGCTATATCTTTGAAGCAGCTGAGTATGTGTTTTGTTGAAAATAAAAACTACGGGAACAGTATGACAAGCATACTGTCTTACTAGGCAAAATAAATAAATAAATAAAAATGCTTAGGTTTATATAATTTGTAAGCTGGGACGATTCTTTCTATGTTTGCTGGGGGGCTACAGGAAATGTCATTTTTACAGTGCAAGTTAATATAGGTGTTTCAAAAAAAAATTCTGCAACTCTTGTGTGATTTTCTTAGCTTCTCTGTTTAGGGACAAGCTCCTCACATCGACCACTTTATTCATTCTTCCCATTAGCCCTGGCCAGCCACTTGGTCTGTCCCCTGGGGAGCTCACACCCCACTATGCTGCCTTATTTTAATCTCTCCTTACTAATAGAAACCATCCTGCCAACCTACCCTGCTCTTTCTTTTCTTTTCCAACTATCCAGTTAAACAGTGTTCTCTCTTTGGTCCTTTCTTCCTTTGACCCTTGTTTTCCTCTTAGTTGATTAATTCCTTTTTTCTAATCTTTTTAACAAATATCCTCTCCCTTTGGATGACATGAACATAGCATAGAACTTTACCCTTACGATATATTGTTGTAGAAGTTTTACATTATCTGGCAGTTGTGCAATTCTAGTCTTTACTCCCTCAAGTCTTTTCCTAAAAATGTCTTGGGTCCCTTTTTCTTTATTTTTCATGCATTGCATTAACCAGAACACATCCACAGATTCCCAGGATAAAAGTATAACTCATCAAACTTTTATGGACTGAAATTACTCACTTGTATCATCTATCCCTCTGGAAATCCATCCCATAAATGATCTTATTAAGATTTACTAAAATATTTCATCAACTTATAAGCTGCTCAAAAGACCTAATACTTAGGTTACACTGGTCAACAAATTTTTACAAAAGTCATGTTACTGAAATAAAATTAGTCATTGCCTATCAATTTGTATGTGCTCAACACGAATATGACAATCAAATTCTAATTTTGGCTCCAGTTTTTTTTGTAATCTGCAATAAATTGATGTTTACATCACAAAATACATGCCAATAGTAATAGGCCTATGGTTAATACCTGTAAAAAATCAAGTCATAGACTGCTTCTTAGATTTTTTCACTTGTCTCTTATATAGCTGTTCAGGAATAGAATAGATGGAAGACGGTTTCCGTTGTGCAAACGCACAGCCTTAAGACTCAGTTTCAAAGAGTCTAGAAATAGTCTCCATTCTTGTGGGTCATGAGTGATTTCTAAGGCATTCATGAGGCCCTCAATATCGGAACAGAATACCAGAGTACTTTCCTTTCTGAAGAAAGGCTCCAGCTGCTGGTGGCGCTTTCGATAGAAAGTAATTGTGGCATCTTCTTCTAGAAGATTCCATTGTTGGAGTCTTGAACCTAGCAATTCTGTCTTGTTCTTGGAGAAGTTCAAATCACGAACCAGGTCATTTAGTTCTTCCTGTGTTAGTCTGTGTCGGGATGATAATGTACCACAGTGAAAATCTGTATCACTGCATGCTGATGGAACAGGAGAAGAATAGGTCGGCTCACCCTTGTCCTCATCAGATGAATCAAGAGAATACTGTGCTGGAGGTACTGGAATAGGAAGTCCCTCACCATGTGCAACTGGTCTCGATGCAGCCGGAATGTTTGGGTAGACTATTCTCGACTTCTTTGGCTTCCTTATTCCGCCGGAAAGAGGAGGGACCAAGCAGAAGGAACAATCTTTTATGTGGTTGCTTGGCCCTCTCCACACCATGGGGACTGCAAACGGCATTGATGGTCTTTTGCCATTTCACCACTGTGAAAGCTGTGTTGTCCATGGAGCACAGCATATATGCGGGGCCCAAGGCTTGTCTAGGTCACCAACCTTGCATCCAAAGTCAAGATGATAAGCCTTCTTCACTTGAGAAGTGATACTTTTCTTCTGGTTGGCAAATGTCACTTCCCCACCAATAGAGCAGAAATTGTCCACGCTATTAACACACTTTTGAGGCATGACTGTACTGTATTGTGCCCAAATGCGTAAAATAATAACAGTTCTATGGGACAGTAGATTAAACTCTCTCGCACAAAGTCTGAAATATTTTCAATGCTCAACCTTTCTGACAGGGCTTTCTATAGTGCACTGCTGACGTCAGCTTACTTCAGCAGCCGCCTGGCAGTAGTACTGCATTGCATCAGAAAATGATGCAGTCAACTCTGGATGATGTGTGCATGATGGTATTCTGCAATGCCATGCAATAGTACATCATTCTAGGCTGATTTAGCATGTCGTTGCAGTCCTACTGGATAAATTTACACAGTGAAGCATATAAAATGAATTATATGAAATGTCTTCAAAATGAGAGCTAATAAAAATTTTTCAGGGTTATATTCATGTTCAGCACACCAAGATACTACAGATTGGGGCCTTTTTAAGTCAGTAATGATCTCACTGTTGATCATTGTTATCACTCCTAATGCCCAACAGTTTTAAGTTCCAGCCCTTCACACCTTTCAAACCCTAAACATCTGGTGGTATGAACTTACAAACATTAATTCCCATACTTTTCCAGTCCACGTGTGTCTTAGTCTGTTGATACTCTCTTTTCTTTTATCTGAAATACCCTTCCCTTAACTTTCTTTCTCCTTTCCTAAGTATCCGTCATCCTTGAAGTCATAGCTTCCCAGCACCTGGCTAAGCCTTACCCGAATAGTCAGTCCACACTAATTTCATTTCTGAGCAATTCTATTTTTCTCATTTTTTTTTTACTGGATCGAAGCAGTACTTTTGATTTTTATATTGCCATTTCAAAACTAGAAGAGTGTGGGGCCTCCCTGGTGGTGCAGCGGTTAAGTACTGCTCTGTGGAGCTGTAGGCAGCAGCGAGGCGAGTTAGATGCCTGGCCGGGGAGATTCCCACTGGCGCAGCAGACCTCCTGCCTCGCCGGCTGCTCCCCTCAGCAGTGTATTTCTGTTGATCTGCCTGTTCTGCTCCTGACTCTGTCTCTGGTGAACCCTCTCACCGCCCCACGCCTTTGGCCTGTACCCCAGCTTGTATGCATAAATAAATAAATCTTTAAAAAATATTTTTAAAAAAGCCTAGAAGAGTGTGTTTGTAATGTGAACACAACCGACTTGAAATAAACCAAAGACATGATTTGGTAAGATGTTGATGCCAGGACACCAAAATATTGGCTTTAAAGCCAAGAACGAAGTACTACGTTGTAGAGCCTTTAGCTTGGGACTTTATGGCTAAAACAATAAATGAGACTCAGTCCTATCAAGTGAAGTTATGTAAGCTATGTACTTACAATACCAGTGTGTATACAATATAGCATAAGGCATTTGGTAGTCTCTGATTTGTTCTCAAGGTCTCCCCTAGGTAGGTGGGAATAACCATTCCCAAATTCGCACTGTGGGCAAATCATCCACCTGATGGATTTTCCCCTTTGAGCCACATCTCGGTTGACCAAAGAATGACCATTCTTGTTTCTTTGCTCTTATTAGTCATTGTAAATAGTTCTTAGTTTTCCTTGGTGTTAGTCGTGTTTAGCCCAGAAATGGAATTTTTCAGGCCAACATCTGCTCTTCTATCCTGATATTGCAGAGTCTGTCTGTCCTGGGTGGGGATTCGACCTCCCTTAATTTGGTGGCTGTGTTCTCTCTGCCCTGTGTGTCTGGAAGAAATCTTTAAGCCCACTTGTGAGAAGAATATATTAATATCTTGGGTTCTGAAGCCAGATATATCTCTAAATCTTACTATCATGGATAAGGGGATAAGAAACAAAATAACATCACCCTCAGTTTAAAGATCACTTTCCTATACCACCTCACCCTCTAATCACATCCAGTCTAAGTCAGTCCTCTGAAAATTTATCTGAATTTTCTACCTATCCTTCTGAATACGTAATATGGACTCAGAATACTACAGAATAGTAGGTAACTATTGGAGTTTGGAGGTGATTAGTTGATCAGTGTATGTCTACTTCATTACAGTGTCAACTCTCTAGAGCAGAGACTGTGGCTGGATTAGTTCACCATTATCTTCCAGGCCATCTCTGCACAGATTAACCTCAGGGAAGCTAAGTCTCATGGAAGGTTACCTGTGCTAGCAGAATTAACTGCATGGAGCACACTGCAAGTTTGAAAGTGGTCATGTGCCCATACATGTGTTTGGCCTAGAAACATTAGCGACAGGGAAGAATCAATAAATAAATGGCGTGAGGGCCTCTCAGGTGGCACATGGGGTTAAGTCTCAGCACTATGAAGCTATCAGCAGCCACTACAGCAGGAGTTTAATCCCCGGGCGGGCGGGGGGAAGGGGGGAGATTCCCACATGGCACAGCAGACCTCTCCTGTCTGGCCTGCTGCTCCCCTTAGCAGTGTATTTCAGTCAGTTCGCCTGTTCTGCTCCCCCCTGGGTCTCTGGTGAATCCTTTCACCTTCCCCTCCCCCCACACACACCTCTGGCCTGTACCCAGCTCTTGTATGCAGAAATAAATCTTTAAAAAAAATGGCTTGATGAAACTCTTCTGTTTACTTAGTCAATTGGGAGAATGTGCCATTTTATGCACTAGCTCACAGTAGGTGTTCATTAAACACCTGCTGAATACAACTGGGGAGAGAAAGAATTATCTCTATTACTTTTTGCATTAATTACGACTTCTTTAGATACTAAAAAAAAACTTTTCCTGACTTTGAGCAGAGCTTTCAAAAAAAAAAGAAAACTATGTTCTAGTTAAAGCAGGCATGTCTTCATAATCAGAACAAGCTTTTATAATGATTTCAAATATATTTTTAAAATAAATTGATTACATTTCCCCCATTACTACATGACAAAAGGTGATTTCTTGGGGGGAAAGCCAGCTTGGGTTCCTTAGGTGAAATGAGGGACTCCTGGATCTCCCTCCACCCAAGTCTCCATGCTTTGGTCTTGGCTGAGTTGGGGAGGTGAGAAGGAGCGGGGAATTTCACTTCCTCACGCAGAAAGAAGCTAATGTGGAAAAGTGACTGCAAAGATTAGCAATAAAGAAAGGGAATTCAACTCAAGAACGTGTAGTCGCGCGATTTTATTTTTAAGAGAGGCGGAGATAAAATGTAGGAAAAATGGGGGGATGGAGGAAGGAACTCGCCAAAAAAAAAAAAAAATAAAAAAGCAGAAGGAAGGAAAAGTATGCTACTAAGTTTGCTGTTTCTCCAGCCTTTCCTCTCTCACTCTCTCCAGAAACTAGAAAAAGTTGGCAAGCTCAATCTTCCGGGTGGGCCAGAGGGCTCTTCCTTTACAGATCCACCGACCCGCGCGGGCTTCGCCCTTTCCGATTCCTGCCGCGCGGTCTCCCCCGCCCCAGCGGATGGCGGGCGGAGGGCCAGAGCCGGGCAAGCGGTGGCCCGGTGGAGCCGCCCGGATCCCGCAGGGCTCTCGCCGCGCTCCGCTCGCCGGCTCTCCCAGAGCCTCCCTCCCTCCGCTTTTCTCTCCCGGGAAAGGAAAAGTGAAAGATCAACCCTCTAAGCCGGCCTTCCCCGCCCCCTCTTCCTGGGGGAGCTAAGGCAGAAAGTAGGGTCCAGTGATTCACAGGAGAGGAAAGAGGGAGGAGGCAGCAAGTAACTCCGAGCGCCAAAGCTAAGTAAGTTCGCTGACAAGACGCACGCAGCTCGCAGCTCACAGCGCCGCCACCGGGCGCCGCCACCCCGCGGAGCGAAGCGCAGTGGCCACCGGGGCAGGGACCACGCTTCGGTCCTGTCCCCGCGCTCCAGCTGCCCGAAGTTCCTGCAGACAAGGGGTGATTAGCAGTGGAAAGAGCTCAGGAAACTGGCTTTTTTTTTTTTTATTTTTCTCATTTAGCCGCCTGCTGACTGTTGGCAAGATTGGCAAACGCCCGGACGAAGACTTGGAGAAATAGCGAGGCCTGGAAAAGTGGAGAAAGTGGTCAGGCAGCTGGCCCACAATGCTTAAAGGCGATGCAGGGCGGCTCAGCTTCCCAGCGCTCTCCAGGTGAGGGGACTGTTGGGCCGACTGCGGACCCCCGCTGCCTTCGGTGCGCATGCGGGGAGAGAAACTGGCTCCCCAACGTCGAGGGTGCTCTGCCCACAAAAAGTCCCAGTTTAAGGAGTTTCTCAAGTCCTTACTTAATTTTTCTTACTCCCGAAAACTTTTGGGTGGAGGCGTTAAGATTTTTTTGAAACTTGTAGAAACGAGTAGGAGAAAGTGAAATTTGATGAAGAGCCGCGCCTCGTTGCTTTCCCTTAAAACTTTCCTTTCCTTCCACGGTAAAGTTGTTGGTACTGGTGATAGCGAAGAGGAGCGCGCGACTTTTCTGCAGTTAGACCCCCTGTGCCGCCACTGAGTCTACCTCTCCTGCGTGCATGTGTGCGCCAGCGGTGGTGCGCTGTACGTGCTTCTGCGCCTGGAGGCTCAGTGGGGACCCAAGTGAATGGCCCCCGGGGGCTGTGCGAGGCCTCCGCCTCCGCTGCCTGGGCAGGCCTGGGTCTCGCCAGGCAAGATACTAGCCATGGGGGCCCTGGCCGGCTTCTGGGTTCTCAGCCTCCTCACCTATGGTTACCTGTCCTGGGGCCAGGGCTTGGAGGAGGAGGAGGAAGGGACCTTTGGACCTCAAGCTGGAGAGAGACCAGAACCCAGCACTGCTGCCACCTCCCAGCCCCATCTCATTTTCATCCTAGCAGATGATCAGGGATTTAGAGATGTGGGCTACCATGGATCAGAGATCAGGACACCCACTCTTGACAAACTTGCTGCAGAAGGAGTTAAACTGGAGAATTACTACGTCCAGCCTATTTGCACACCATCCAGAAGTCAGTTTATTACTGGAAAGTAAGTACTACCCTTTCATATATTTATTCCCTGAAGAAATCTTAAGTAAGATCTAGCTCCTGATTCAAGAGAATAACAAAGACATGGAAATGAATGAATGACTAGAATATGGTATTGAGTTTTAATGAATATATAAATAATGATATTAAACAATGATATTAAATGATCTTAGAAGTCCTGTCACTAGACTAGTCCTATTTCACTTACTTGGAGCCTGCTATGAAGTGCATTGGAGTTTTTCAATGAGAGATGGATTTGTGAACTCTATTTTCTTACCAGAGCTCTCTGGAAGTCCCCTTTTCCAAATCTATTTTGACTTTTGGGCATGATCATATTTCATGGTTCAGTCACTGTTTCTGAAAGAACAGATCAGATTTTTCTGTAAATCTGTTTGTAAACCAGGGAATTATCAAAGTCACAGGTTATCACAAAGAGGACCAAGGAAACAAATGAAAGGCTATGTTAGATCTGACCAGTTTGGGACTTAGGTAAATACTTTTCTTATATGGAATCACTAACAAAGTCCTCTTCTCAAAATGCAAGAAACTCAATGGTAAATGCTTAACAGGAGTCAAAGTTTATCTGAAGTTCTCTACTTCTCACATGCTGGGAATTTTCTAAAAAACTCTAAGGAAAATCGGATTATTTGGATGCTTCAGCCAAGTATCTTTAATATCATTATTTTGCTAAATAGCTGCATCTTCCCTTAAGATGGTCACTGATTTTCACAGTTTTAACTTACTCTGCAGAATATAAGTTACTGTAGCTGATTTAGATCTTAAGTTCATGTGGACGTGCGATGGCATGCACAGAGTAGGAGGAAGTCTTGGTGGTTTTGTGAATGTATCTTGTGATTTCAGTTTGAGGGAACCTTGCTGCAGTGAAGTTGTTCTTGGAATTGGATCCTATAAGAGTAGCCAGTATCCATTGGAAAAATAAAGACTATTTTGTAGGAATCTCTGTCTTGCAGAGACTTTTGCTTACAGCATGATTTCCACTGCTCAGCAAACTGTCAGAACTTACCATCATTGCCAAAATGAAGGAAAAAAAAAATCTCATCTTTTTCTCTCTTGAGAGAGAGGAAAAAGTCTCACTCTACTTTGGGGTCATTTTAAAGGTAAATTGTGGAATCAGAAAGTCAAGGACATTTGATAATTCTAAGGGAGCAGCCTGTTGGCAAGAATTCACAAGTCTGCCTGGTAGCCAGGAGGTCGAGTTCTTCATGTCCAAGCCCAGTCACGCTTGTGTTTGTTTATGAAATCTATGTGTCCCAAAGGCTCGGTAAATAGACATTTACTCAGATAGTCAACATTGAGTAGCTGAAAGAAATGTTTCTGACTCATATGCATTTATCTTGCATTTATGTTGCATTTATGCATTTATGTTGAAGGCTTTTCACCAAATTACATTTAGTTCTGAAACATAACCTTACACTGATAAAATATCTAGGTTTTAACTTTTAATCTCTTTGTTTCCTTAATGATAGGAACCAGAATATAACCTGGGACAATTCCTAATTTTTCTCTTATGTCAAAAGTAAACTCTCTAGTTCTTCCAATGTGATCAAAATTCTGGTGAAAGTGATTCTTTTGTTAAAACTTTCTGTTCAGTGGAGCAAGTTGTTTAGCTATTTCAGAGATCAAAATTTCAGTGGCTACTGTGATTTGATTTAAATTTCCATTTGAACTAAACAGTTGATGACATTATCACTCTTTTTAGAAACTTGCTGGAACTTTCCTTTACATGGACATAGATGATAAGAGAGAAAATGATTATTGGGACCCCTAGTATTGAGGCTAATATTGATTAGTTACTATTAACATTAATATTAATAAACAACACAGAGAATGTGGGCATTTGTATAAATGGGTGTACTCTCTGTATCCTCTAGATTAAAAAAACAATAATAACCAAAAAAATCCAGTATAATAAAAACCTAAATACACTCAATTATTTTGTGAAGTATGGGAAGATTCAAATATCTTCATGTTATAAAGAAAGAGTTTAAATGACTAAACCTGGAGCTACTTTTGATACTTTTGGAAAAATTGCATCCCTTTGTATTTTGCTGAAGTCAGAACGTGAAATAATTTCCCTGGTACTGTACAAATCTATAATGAATTCCATATTCCTTTAATAATTTATATCATACCCATCTGCTAATATTAGACATCAGTCAGTCAACATGCATTCATTGTATTCAAATCCCTGGATGGCATCATTTCTTCCTAAGAGATTAAAGTAAAGGTTTCAGAAAGGAATTACAAGTTTTTCAAAACTGAGACATGCATTTTATTCAGACTTTACAATAGGAAAGAGCTGTAATCAGTATTGGAGTTGTGCATATAAATAAGAAGTAAGCCAGGATCTCTTGACAGTAGTTCTCAAATTTGAGTGTGGAAAAAAAAAGATTCACTCAACATACTAGTCAAAGGGCATGTTTCCAGGCTGATCAAAGATTCAGTTTCAGTTGGTCTGAGATTGAGCCCAGAAATCAATAGTGATTAGAAACTCGTCCAGGAATTCTGATATTACTATTAATTCATATTAGGAATGTTGGTATTAAATGCTAGCATGCATCAAGCATTCACTATATCCTACTATAATGCAGTCTCACCTCATTTAATCTGCAACAATTCTAATCTATGTCCATGTAAAGGAAAGTTCCAGCAAATTTCTTTTTTTTTTTTTAAGGTTTTTATTTATTTAAGCTGGGGTACAGGCCAGAGGCATGGGGCGGTGAGAAGTTTCACCAGAGACAGAGTGGGGAGCAGAACAGGCAGATCAGAAATACACTGCTGAGGGGAGCAGCGGGCGAGGCAGGAGAGGTCTGCCGCGCCATGTGGGAATCTCCCCAGCCGGGTGTCGAACTCGCGGCACCGCTGCTGACAGCTCCACAGCGGAACCACTGTGCCACCAGGGAGGCCCCTATTCCAGCAAATTTCTAAAAAGAGTGATAATGTCGTCAACTGTTTAGTTCAACAATTCTATGAGATAGTTTTGTCATTCGCATCTTATATAGATGTAGCAACAGATTCCAAGAGAAATAGGGATGTGGGGATTCTGTACCCAGGACTTTGAGAAACAACCCTGTAGATGTTCCAGGTTGACCTGGAAGGTTGATTAAGAAAGTGGCTGTCTACATATTGAGCTATTACAAGGTCATTTTCTCAGTTTTTGGTTTTTTTTTTTTGCAGTTTTTCAAATAAAGACATGGAGAAATGACATCATTTCTTCTTAAGAGAATATGCTGAAGGTTTCAGAAAGGCATTATAAGTTTTTCAAAACTGAGACATGCATTTTATTCAGACTTTAGAATAGGAAAGAGCTGTAATCAGAAAGGAATTTATATCTTTGGCAACAATGTTGTGTTTTTACTATTTTGTCTTTCATTTTTCCCACTTGAAATACCATGGTGATCATTTTTAACAACTACAAAGGTAACTCAAATAATGCTTTTTTGCAACAGGATATTTGATAAAATAATTTTATTTTAAAATAACTTCTCCCTATCACCTTGGGTAATCACTCAACTTCTGACACTTTCAATTAGTGTTTCTCTATTATTGAACTTTATATACATGGAATTATAAGGAAGGTGCTCTTTCACATTTGACTTCTTTGTCTACTATTATGTTTGTAAAACTTCTCCTTCTTGTTACCTGGAGACATAATTCAATGTTTTTCATTAACAAGTAGTATTATTTTGTGTAAATATACTAAACATACCAGTGCTGGGTCTTTTTGAACAGCACTGCCATGAGTACATTTGTCTATGTTCTTGGTGAATGTACGTGGACATTACCTTGGACAGCTATCAAGAAGGGGCTAGGATACAGGGATGTGAATGTTCAGTTTTTCTGGTACTGCCCAACATTTTCGCAAAATGGGTCTCTCAGTTTCACCCTCACTCCCACCGTATGGGGAGTTTTGTTCACTTCCGATCCATGTCAGCAGTTAATACTCTCTTTTTCATTTTAGTAATTTTAGTCATGGTACGCTGGTAGACCATTATGGCTTAAATTTGCATTTCCGCGATGACCAGTGAAACCGTATCTTTTTATACTTTTATGGATATTTGGGTAGATCCCCTTTTAAGAATATCTATCCACATCTTTTGCCTGTCCTCCAACTCGGTGATTGTTTTTTCTTGATGATTTGTGGAGGTTGATTATGTATTCTATTCCTTTGTCAGGTAATTTGCTGCTGCTGTCTTCGGCTCTGTGGCTTCCTTTTTCACTCTGTTACTAGTGTTTTATGATGAACAGAATATACCAACTTTATTGTAGCCAATTTTATCATCTTTCTCTTTTTATGTCCTATATAAGGTATCTTTTGTTAAAGGTTTTTTTTTTAAAGATTTATTTATTTATGCATACAATCTGGGGTACAGGCCAGAGGCGTGGGCCGGCAAGAGGGTTCACCAGAGACAGAGCGAGTGGGGAGCAGAACAGGCAGAGGGACCAAAGTACACTGCTGACGGGAGCAGCGGGCGAGGCAGGAGAGGTCTGCCGCGCCATGTGGGAATCTCCACGGTGGGGCATCCACACGCATCGCCACTGCCCACAGCTCCACAGCACGGCGCTTAACCACTGCGCCACCAGAGAGGCCCCTCTCTCTTCTTTTTTTTCAAAGATTTATTTATTTATGCATACAGGCTGGGGTGCAGGCCAAAGGCGTGGGGCGGTAAGAGGGTTCACCAGAGACAGAGTGGGGAACAAAACAGGCAGAGCGAGGGAAACACACTACTGAGGGGAGCAGCAGGCGAGGCAGGAGAGGTCCGCACCATGTGGGAATCTCCCAGGCCGGGCATCGAACTTGCGTGGTCATACTCACGTTGCTGCTGCTGACAGTGCCACCAAGGAGGCCCAGTTTTCTCTCTTTCTTCTGATTCACCCAGTACATTTCCTTTACTCAAGCATGACTTTCCTACATCACCACCCTTAGCAGAGGCCCTCCTGGTTCCCTACTGGCTAATACAAAAGGAGAAGAGAAATTAACTTTCACTGGGGCACCCTTTTTTTTTTTTTAAAGATTTATTTATTTATGCATACAAGCTGGGGTATAGTCCAGAGGCGTGGGGTGGTGAAAGGGTTCACCAGAGACAGAGTGGGGAAACAGAACAGGCAGATCGCCGGAAATACACTGCTGAGGGGAGCAGCGGGCGAGGCGGGAGAGGTCTGCTGCGCCATGTGGGGCCATGTGGGAATCTCCCCGGCCAGGTGTCGAACTCGCGTTGCCGCTGCTGACAGCTGCACAGCGCAGTGCTTAACCACTGCTCCACCAGGGAGGCCCCTCACTGAGGACCTTTTTGTAAAGATCATTTTCAAGAATATTGTCATTTGTTCTTCACATCCACCCTGAAAGTTAATATTTTTATTATTTTGAAAAATATCTATGAAATATTTAGCACATGGTCTTATTCTGTAGCTGCTATATGAACATTTTAAAGCAATTATATGCAAGTTGGTCCTGGTGATGTAACTTTGAAAGGGTAGAGCCTGTATTAGAAAAAAATTTTGTGGGTCTTTAACAGAATCTTTGCTGTTTCTTCACTCCTTTTTTAATCATTATTGGGGTAACATGGATTTACAACATATTCTATGAATTAGAGGCTTAGGACCACATCCTTAAGGTGTATATTATCACACCACACCTACCACAAGGCACCCACAGTCTGCCGACATAGTCCATTTGGCTCCCTCCACAGTTTGCTCTCCCCTCTCTCCTGCCCCCTCTGATAACCCCAACTCTACATCATATTTCTAGGGTTTATTATTGGCTTGGTTTTATCTAACCCTTGCTTTTATTTTCCTGTATTCCACATAAAAGTAACACCATGTGATATTTGTCTTTCTCCTTTTGATTTATCTTGCTTAGCATATTCCCCTCCGGTTCATCCATGCTGTTTCAAAGGTCAAGAGTTTATCTTTTTTCATTGCTAAATAGTATTCCATGGTATGTGTATACCACATCCTCCTAGCCATTCATCTGTCTTTGTGCATGTAGATTGTTACTACATGCACTAGTGCTGCAGTGCACATAGGGGTTCACATTTTGCTTTGTATTCATGCTTTTGCATTCATTCTTCCAATAGATAGTTCAGGGTGGAATTGCTGCATCATAATGGTAGATCTGTTTTTAATATTTCAGAAATATCCAAACTACTTTCTATAGGTACTAGACAAGTCTACATCCCACCAATAGTCTTCGAGGGTTCCTTTTCCTCCACATTCTTGCCAACACTTGTTATTTCTGGTCTTCAAGACAGGGGCTATTCCCACAGATGTGAGATGCGATCTCATTATGGTTTTGATTTGTATTTCTCTGACAGTAAGTGATATTGAGCATTTTTTCATGTGCCTGTGTGCCATCTGTGTATTTTCTTTGAAGAAGTGCCTGTTTAGTATGTTTGCTCATTTTTTTAATTGGGTTGCATGTTTTGTTCTTGCAGAATTGTATGAATTCTTTGTAGGTCTTGGATATCAGCCCCTTGTCAGATGAATGATCTCCAATTCAGTAGGATGTCTCTTTTGCTTAAGTGATAATATTTTTCACTGTGCAGAAGACTCAGTTTGATGTAGTTCCAATTGGTTATATTGTCTTTTGTTTTTCTTGCTATTGGAAATGAATCCACAAAGATCACTGAAGCCAGTGTCGTGGAGTGTTTTGCTTCAGTTTTCCTTCATGTATTTTATGTTTTCAGGTCTTATATTCAAGTCTTTTTATCCATTTGTACTAATTTCTGTGTGTGGTGTAAGATAGTGGTCTAGTTTCGTTAATTTGCATGGGGATGTCCTTTTTTCCCAGCACTATTTGTTGGGCAGAACGTTCTTTCTCCATGTATACTTTTCGCTCTTTTGTCATAAATCAACGTCCATGTAGGTGTGGGTTTATTTCTGGGCCCTCAGTTCTATTCCATTGGTCTATTTTTACTCCAATAGCATACTGTTTTCATCGTTATAGCTTTTTTTTTTTTTTTCAGTACTGCTTTGGCTATTCTGAGTCTTTTGTGATGTCATATGAACTTCAGTGATACTTGCTCTATTTCTTTGAAGAATGCCATTGACAATTTTTAGGTATTATATTGAATCTGTATATTGCTTTGGATAAAGTGACCAATTTAACAATGTTACCTCTTCCAGTGCATGAGCAGGGAATATCTTTCCGTTTCTTTATGTCTTCTCCTTCTTTTAACGATTTCTTACAGTTTTCACTGTATAGACCCTTCACCTCCTGTTTACTCCTGGGTATTTAATTACTTTTGATATAATTGCAAATGAGATTGTTTTCTTGTTATCTTCCTCTTCTAGCTCATTGTTTGCATAGAGGAACATAACTGATTTTTGTACTTTGTAACATGCTTCTTTGTTAAACTGATTTATTGCTTTAATTTATTTTTCTAATGGGGTGTTTAGGGTTTTCTATCATGTCATTTCATCTGCAAATAATGATAGTTTTATTTCTTCTTACCCAACATGTATACCTTTCATGTCTTTCTCTTACCTAATTGCTGTAGCTAGGACTTGAATACTGGTAATGAAAGTGGAGATGCTTGTCTTATAATAGATCTTTGTGGAAAATCTTCAGTTTTCCCCATTTAAAATAAAGTTAACTGTGAGTTTGTCATATATGTCCTTTATTATGTTGAGATGTATTCCATCTATCTCTATTTTTGAGTGTTTTTAATATAAATGGATGTTGAATCTTATCAAATGCTTTCTCAGCATCTGTTGATAAAATCACATGATTATTACATTATCCTTTTATTGATGTGGCAAACTATGTATTGTGCTGCTATCAATGTCTATTTTCAGATTTGGTAAAAATTACCTTATATATTTTGATATATTTATTTCGAATAAAAATTACCTTATATATATTTGATATATCTTCCTCTCTCTACCTTCAAATTGTACTCTAGAGAAAGGAATGATTCACTACTTTTGGAGCACATTTCCTACTTGATTTTTCTCTACCTTTTGCACATACTGTCTTCACTCCCTGAAATTCACATCCTATCTCTCTGCCCAAATGCCAACCACTCATAAAAACTCAGCGAAAATACCATCTTCCCTACACAGCTTTTCATGACGCCTTAGTCAGAAATCATTTATCCCAATGACAACCTTTTGTAATTCTTTCTATTACTATCTTATTAAGCGCAATTTTCCACCTTGTTCACAGCTGTTATTGAATCTCTTACCTCTGTTGCTGGTCCCCTAAGCAGAGAGACTCTGATTTATTATCTTCATAAATCTCACTGCTCCCAGCCTACTGCTTTGTACTAATGGCACTAAGTACATGTATAAAGAATGAATGAAGGAAGAGATGAAGAAATGGTTATATATTTCTCTCTGGCAGGCAGTGCTACAGAACAGAAATAGTATAGAATTTACAGTGAAGAAATCTGAATTCAACAAATTCCTGACCACGACCCTGAATGAGTCGTTAATGTATTTAGCGTCCATGTTTTTATTTGCAGAATAGAAATGACAATATTTACCTTACCAATCTCAGTGGTTACTCCACCAATCAATAAATGTAATATATAAAAAAATTCTGACTTTTAAGTACTCTGTCATATAACCCATAAGTAAAAATTTCCTTAATTTTAGAGGTACATCTCCGTAACTTATCATATGCAAACCTTAAAAGATCCAACTACTTACTCTTTTTAAGAGTTTTCTGTGGCATAGTCATATTTGTTTTCCACCTTGAATCTGTCAGTACAATGAATTAAAATCAAAGCCCATATGTCTTGTTTTTAATATATTTTATCCACCAAGATTTTTCACACGGTGCTGTAGTTCTGAGTTGTCCAGAAAGGCAATTGGAATATATATTTTTCAGTATCTGCACTTGGAAATTGTGTGTGGGGTTGTTGGTTGTCATGCTTGGCAGAACTTCATGGAGCCACACTAAGTCTGTGACAAGGGAAAGTGACGAATATTTAAACAGTGAAATGATGAGTACAATCTAAATGGGAATTGAAAATAAGTAAACAAAAAGACCAGTGATTAACTACTTTGAATTCCTTCAACCAACAATCATTTTAAAACACTGTACTGGATATCACTCCTGTATCTTATTTGTCTTTGGATACCAGCTCACCCTTGGGGCTACCACTCAGTAGGTTTGCAATGGTTTTGAATTAAAGCATTGCTCTGATCTCCAGGAGAGTTGGAATTTCATGTGCTCCATTTCAGTACCTTCCTAAATAGTTACCTTGCCTACAGCGTCTGAATCCATGCTCCACACTAGAATAAACCTAAATGAAATTTCTGCAACACAGCCCAAATTATGCTACCCCCCTGCTTGAAATCCTTCGAAGCTGTCATTACCTGTAGGTTAATGCCCAACTCCCAAGCATCCCATACAAGGACCTTGAAAATCTGGCCTCCGAGAAGCTTCTCGTTCAGTCTGCTAACACTTTCCCATTTGTACACTTAGGTTATCTATGCCCAGGGCTTGGATTCCCTCTGACTCCTCTGCTCCTCTGACTCCTCTGCTTCCTTTTCAGCAGGATTCCTTATGCTGGAATGTTCTTCATTCTCCTCTGTGGAAAAGCCGTCACCTCCTGGCAGACCCTCTAGCCTCCTGGTCTCCTTTCCAATCCTGCTCTCACTGTATTCTTACCCAGACCAGGAAGGGTTTCATGAGTTTTCCTCTGATCCTACAGCCTCTTCTCCATACCCCTATCTCATAATTCACATATTTCCTATTATATTTTAATTAATTATTTACTTCTCTCCCCCTAGACCCCAATAACACAGTAAATTATAAGCTTCTCAACAGATCTAACTTTTCAAAAATGAAATAATGTAATCATCAAAAGTGTACTGTCATCTGTTGTAACTTTATCTGTTTTTTTCCTGTCATTCTAGCTTGATTATCTTTGCAATACTATAAAGTCTAATATAATCATACATTTTTCGAGTTAAAAGATTTAGTTGAAGGAAAACATCTTGGGAGTAGAGTTGTCACATTTGCTTGGTACCTAACAAGTGTTAAAGTATATATTATATATGTTATATGTAAAATTCTGTAATGCACATTCTCTGTCTATCTGTATCTTTGTATCTTCTCTAAGTCTCATAACTCAGAGGTAATTATTGTTATTGACGTTTTGCATATGAGGAAATCAAGACCACAAAAGTCAAATATCTTGGCCTGTGGTAAGAAATCAGGCTAAGATTCCAACCCAGGACAGTATGTTTTCTTCTGCATTATTCAGATGGTTGTAGTATAAATCAGTTAATATGTTATTCAAGTAATCCAACAGCTGGCTAAATAAATAGGGGTATTCTAAAAACCAGAAACTCATTTTGAAACTGACTTTCTCATATAAATTAGGGAAATTGGAATAAGTTTTTGTTTTTCATTTGTCTGATGTATTAATTAAGGATAACATAGTGAGTTTATCTTTCAGAATTTGTAAAAATATTTATCAGACTGCACTCTCTCATTGAGGATGAAATAAAAAAACTTAAATAGGCCCACGAACATTTAAAATCTGTAAGTCCAACGCTATTTTTATTACTGTGTTTTGAAGTAACAATTGTCGTTTCTATTCATTATGTAACTTTGATTTATTTTGGTTTGTTTTTTTGCGTACAAGAATTGGGGTATAGGCCAGACATGTGGGGTGGGATAAGTGGATTCACCAGAGACAGAGTGGGGAGCAGAACAGGCAGATTACTGAAATATACTGCTAAGGGGAGCAGCTGGCGAGACAGGAGAGGTCTGCTGTGCCTTATGTGGGTTAGCTCCCTGGCCAGGGATCGAACTTATGCCATGGCAATGATAGCCCTGAGACTTAACCCCTAGGCCATCGCGGGGGGAGGGCTGACTTTGAAAAATTTTTAGAATTTTTTGTACATAAACATCCTAAAAACCCTTTTAAACCTTTTAAACACTAGACATCGAAGCTATTAAGATATATGTAGTAGTGCAGTACATTACAATTGCTTGTAGAACTTGTTAAAACACACATTCCTTTGGTCCCTCCACCCCTAGAAATTTTGTTTCAGAAGTTCTGGGGAGAGGCTTGAGATTCTGAATTTCTAGAAAACTGCCTGGCGATGATAAACCTGCTGCTCAGGCCCACTCTGAATACACTGCAATGCAGTTTTGTTCATTAATGTTCCGCGGCTGTTTATTACCAGGTGTATTTCTTGTAATTTTTTTACTACTTGCTTTATACCTACAATGTGCAAAACTAATTAAGTTCTAGTCTAGTAGCAAACACAAGTGACTCATGTGTTTTTTCTCATGTTATTTGCAACTGGAAGCTTGATTCAGGTCACAGAGCTGAATCTTGGAGGAGACAGCGTCTCTATTAACATGCTCCTGCTGTCTCATAAGACAAATGATAAAAGGATTACTATTTTGGGCAGAGCAATTGGCTTAAGAGCAGAAAGCAAGTGAATGTCTGAGAACTGAATCATGAAATTAAACAGACTAGGAGATAACATTTCGGCACCCAGCTCTTACTTAACACCTTCCTCCCACAATGCCAACTTGAAGGAATTGGACATTTACTGGGGGTCTTGATTAAATCAGTAAACAGTGCAGTTGATCTTATTTGCATCCGGTTCAGGTTGAGTATGTGTATCTCCTCATTTTCTAATAGCTTGTAGTTGTAAGTCTGAATTAGCTGGGGAATCCATTGCCATCGTGTGCCTTTAACAGAAAATTGGGTCATTTGGATCAATGGTCTGAGATTTACTAAAATAATCCAGTGATGTAAGTCTAACTGTGGAACTTTCCAGCTCTCTTTTCTGATGTGACTCTGAATGATCTCAGATGTCAGAATCACCAAACAAAAAAAACCTATTTTTTAAACCTAACTTAATAATGTTTTGAGACAAAATATTATGTCATCTAATCCTCATCACAAATTTAGAAGGCAGGAGAATATTATTCTTCCTTGAATTTATGGAAGAGATGCCCACGGTTAAATACAGAACCTTAGAAGTTCTAAGGGAAGAAAACACCCCAGTTACTATTTTGTCAGACTCCCATGTACTGTCATGAACCTTCCTATTATGAGTTAATGGATTCCTCAGATAAAGACCCTTGGTTTAATTGGGTGTCTTGTTTTTATTTTTTTAAGATTTATTTATGCATATAAGCTGGGGTACAGGCCAGAGGCACAGGGTGGCGAGAGGATTCACCAGAGACAGATAGGGAGCAAAACAGGCAGATCGGCAGAAATACACTGCTGAGGGGAGCAGCAGACAAGGCAGGAGAGGTCTGCCGCACCATGTGGGAGTCTCCCCAGCCACGGGTCGAATTCGTTGAGTCACCTCTGCTGACAGCTCCACAACACAGCGATTAACGGCTGCTCCATCAGGGAGTCCCGGTGTCTTGTTTTTAATCTCCCTGAATTCATTCATTATTTATTCATTCATCCATTCAGTACTGAGCATTTACACTTTGCCAGATCCCATCTAGGCACTGGGAAGCATCAGGTGACAAAACCTACAAAAATCCCTGGTCTTGTGGACATTATGTTCTAGAGCAAGAAGACACAGGGTTAAGAGGCAATATTTTGGAGGCCAGAGGAAGAATCCCTGAGAAAGGAGGTGAAGGAGGGAGATATCATGTCCCTGCTTCAGGCAGAGAGCACAGGACATGCACAGGCCCTGTGACAGAAGTGCCCTGGTGTTCTCAGGTAACAGCTGAGGCCAGTCCTGCTAGGCTGGGTCAGAGAGAGGACAGGGCGATGGGGAGGGGCAAGGAGAGGGTGCTGTGTAGACAGGCTGGTTCACTGTTGCTTGGGGAAGGCAAAAAGAGAATTTTGAAGCCTTTGGTATCTCTAACGAGCCTTTAATGCTAAATCAGGGGCCAGACTCACAGGCAGATCAGCAGGAAGAGAAGCAGCACCTAAACCTCCCAACCCACATAACCTGTCTCTCCCGCTCCTCTCTCCTCTCTTTTTCTCCCCCTCTCTCTTCCTGTCTCTCTCTCTCTCTCTCTCTCTCTCTCTCACACACACACACACACACACACACACACACACACACCCTTCTTTCTGGCATTCTCTCTCGGTCTCCCTCTGTCCCTCAGCCCCGGAAGCCATACTTACAGGTATGCATGCTCCCTTTTTACTGGCTTTTTGGCCCAGGAGTCCATAATCACAGGTGCCCATGTCCCATGCTCATACTCTTGGCCCTTGCACCAAGTGTCCATGCGTGCCCTGTGCTCTTGCTCCCAAGTGCTCTTTGCACCAACACGATATCACGTGTGGGCTGTGAAACCTGGGGATGAAATGCAGGCTAGAGGTGGGAGGCACAAAGAGCTGGAATTCCTCCGTTTTCCCTACGGAGGGTCAAAGCTATTAAGGGAGCCGGGTGCTGAGGTGTGACATACACCACGGCAGGGACTGACTCCACGCTGAGGGAAATGGGCACCCCTGAAGACCTTGGGCAGAGGGCCGAGGGGACCTAACTGAAATTCTAACGGAATTGTTTTGGCGTTTGGTTTGAGGACAGGTGGCAGAGGTAAGGTTTGGAACTGGAAGTCTGGTGGAGAGATGGCAGAGAGACCATCACGTTAACCTGTGTGTGAGATGATGGGGTGTGGGAAGGAGTGATGGAAAGTGGTGGATTTTGAGACTACTCCACACATAGAGCAGAAACATATTTTGTGAAGGACTAGAAATAAGTCCTGAAGCAAAAGAGCTTGAGAATAACTTCAAGGTCATTCGTTCTATTATTAGGAAAGAAGTGCTTGCTCAAGTCTATAAAGTTACCACAGAACCTCTTAGGAAATCACAATATATACTGCAATTCCCTCTAATACATAATAGCCTTTGTCTCTCCCTTTCTTCTTTGCCTGACTCCTTGTGGTGTTATCTTTTGAGGGATTGCAGTAACACATGCACTTGGTCCATTTAGCAGTACAGTTCAGGGGAAGAGCGTATTTGAGCTCTGGCTCAGCCACGTGCTAATATTTCGAAATAAGAGCAAGCAGCTATGAAAGTGGAGGAGGGCGCTGTGTCTGGGTGAGGATGGCTGCCTGGCCCGCGGGGGTCGGGATGGTGTTAACTGGGTGCACTTGCCATTCCCATCACGCCAGCACCTCAGGTTTATAGGTGCACACCCTGCACCTTATTAGCACATCCAGAGGTGCTCAGGCAGTTGGTGGGAAAAGGAACCAAACAAGAAGAGCTAATGAATGAACTCAGCATTGTTCTCTATTTCCATCACACCCAAAACACTGTTAACTCAGACAGATTAAACATCAAGTGTGCAAATGCAGGCACGCACACATACACACACACGTACACATTTCTCCCATCCTCTTGAATGGCTCTGCACCTATATGTCTAAAGTTATGATTTTCAGAGCTTTCCTTCTGACAAAAAAAAAATTTAATTTGAGATATGCTCATTTGTTTCTCAATTTATGATGGCTGAAAATAAAATATTACTTGTAGAAAACAGTCATTAAAAAAAAAAAATCACTTCCACCTTGATGATCTCATTTTTTTTCATTCTGCAAGTTAGGACAGCAATCCCAAAATGGATTATGATGCATCGGAGCACACTATTACTGTTGGCTTTTGCTGTGGTTTTTTGGGCCAAGGAGTTAACAGCTGTGCAGACACATAAAAGCTTTATTGAGACAAATGTTTGTTTCAGTGCATTCACCTTAGTTAACCCCCAGTATTGTTATCAAAAGGTCCAGCCTCCATCAAATACAACACAGAAGCCCAAATATTCCCTTTCTGGCATTTTCAGGACAAACGCTGCTTTAAAAAAATGCTTACTGATGTGAAAGGATTTTTTTTTTAAGATTTATTTATTTATACATACAAGCTGGGGTACAGGCCAGAGGCATGGGGTGGCGAGAGGGTTCACCAGAGACAGAGTGGGGAGCAGAACAGGCAGATCAGAAACACACTGAGGGGAGCAGCGGGCGAGGCAGGAGAGGTCTGCCGCACCATGTGGGATTCTCCCTGGCTGGGCTTCGAACTCGCATTGCGCTCAACCGCTGTGCCACCAGGGAGGCCCCAGGACATTTTTTAATTATTTATTTCTTAATGTGGGCTCTAAAAATCTTTGACAATTTCAAATTCCTTCTCTGAGTCCCTTAATTTTAATTCTTTGTGGGAAACCGTGACCAAGCCTTGTGTCTTGTCATGCAAGTGTGACTTCGTTTCCCACAAGTGGAGCCTTCCCCTTGTATCCGAGCAGGGATTAGTATCGCTTCTCCAGCCTGTAGGAGGGAGAAGGGGAGTCTCTCCCATGACTTATTCCTTGAACAGCTGACTACTTCACATGTTTGTCTGCTGTAAGTAAATTAGTCTATTTCCTTGTTGGACTTGAACTTTGTTCTGTGATTTGCAAATTCCTATTTACTTTGGATCTTTTTAAAGGTTTCTTTATTTATGCATACAAGCTAGGGTACAAGCCAGAGACGTGGGGTGGCGAGAGGGTTCACCAGAGACAGAGTGGGGAGCAGAACAGGCAGATCGATGGAAATACACTGCTGAGGGGAGCAGCAAGCAAGGCAAGAGAGGTCTGCCGCGCCATGTGGGAATCTCCCTGGCTGGGTTTCGAACTCATCGCTGCTGCCAACAGCTCCACAGTGCAGCGCCTAACTGCTGTGCCACCAAGGAGGTCCTACTTTGGAACTTTTTATTCGGATGCTTTCTTTTCCAGAAAAATCCAGGATATAAAAGAGATGAAAGTAGAGATTGTGGCATAGGAACCCAGCCTGTCCCCCTTTACTTCAAGGCAAGGAATCTTGAACTTTTCTCCAGATTCCTAGGTCTTTGTTGGGGATACTACACTGGACTGTTTAATATAATCTGAGGATAATTCTCCAACATACTCAGATATATAAGTTATTGACAGTACTAATAAGGAGTACCTTGTCAATAATGCTGTTATTCTCAAGAATATAGAATGTAGGCATCACATTGCAAAATGTAAAAATAATGATCCAGCACAGCAATAGCAAAAAGCCTTAAATGCATTTTAATAAGAAAATACCTTGAGGCCTCCCTGGTTGTGAAGCGGTTAAGCCCTGCCCTGTGGAACTGTCGGCAGCAGCAATGCAAGTTCGATGCCCGGCTGGGGAGATTCCCGTATGGTGCGGCAGACCTCACCTGCCTCACCCGCTGCTCCCCTCAGCAGTGTATTTCCTGCGATCTGCCTGTTCTGCTCCCCACTCTGTCTCTGGTGAACCCTCTCGCCACCCCACGCCTCTGGCCTGTACCCCAGCCTGTATGCATAGATAAATGAATCTTAAAAAAAAAAAAAAGAAAATACCTTGATTACACATTTTTATTTTCAAATTGTGATTTTTTCATTTTGATGGTTTTAAAGAATCGCTTATAGCTTTTTAAAGTTAAGGCCATTCAGTAATAACCTTAATATAGTAATGTGTAATGCTACAGTAGAGTGTAATGCTATAGTGTAATGTAGTAATGTGTCATGCTATAATGCAGAGGGCAAAACGAATTAACATCCAAACAAGGCTATATGGAAAATAATAATGAAACTTGGTGTCTGTACAGTGTAGAAGACTTAGGTAATATTAGACTTTCAGGTTTTTCATGTGTCATCAAATACCATTTCAATAGCCTGGTAGAGAGGAAACTATTATTCAATATGTAAGTTATAGGTTGGCATGTTACAGAACAGCTGTTGAGAATTAACACAAACTGTTAATTCCCCTTAACATATATGTTAAGTATATAACACTTAATATATATTAAGTATATAGTGGATATAGTATAAAATGCCTACTAAAAACTCTCCTTCCTTGTTAATTTTCTGATTCTACAACAGGTAAGTCAATAGGAAGCTGTTCAAATGAGAAATGAAAAACATAACAGCAATAAAGTGGAAAAGAGAACAAAAACCCAGAAAAGAACAAAAAACCAAGTCACTAAATATATTTAAAGCAAAAAATAAACACTATCTGTACAATTTTTGCTTTAGTACTACTTATAATCATGGTAGCCACATAAATATAAGACGACAGCAAACATATTAAGGGCTGAGATTCAGATTCCTGTAAACAGAGAAGTGCTGTTTCTTACCTTGGCCTGTCATAAAGCTAAAAATTCTTTCTCCCTGAAGGATGTGAAATTGTTCGCAGGTTCACATATGTCCCTAATGTTCTAATAGCTAAGTGCCTCAGAGAGCTTTATTACTCTGACTCATGTTTGGCCAGAATGATTCAATATTAGGGAGTTGATTCACTAGGTTAGAACTAGTCTGCTTTTGAAATATTAAACCCAAGATTTTTTTTCCAGAAATGGAATGCATATGTAGGTAAAGCTTTTAATGGGAAGACCACTGGACAGAGGGTAAATAGAAATGACTTGCCCCCATAGTGTGCTGTTGGCTTCTGAGATTCATGTTCTGCACGAGACATGGAGAAAATCATCGACAACAGTTTGAGGCAGATTTAAAATTTAAACTTCATTTAGCATTTGCCTGAAAACACATATTCTTTATGGACAGTTTTAGGTATCATGAAAAAATAATTTTAAAGATTTATTTGTCTATGCATACAAACTGAGGTACAGGCCAGAGGCATGGGGTGGTGGCAAGAGGGTTCACCAGAGACAGAGTGGGGAACAGAACAGGCAGATCAACAGAAATACACTGCTGAGGGGATCAGCGGGCGAGGCAGGAGAGGTCTGCCACGCCGTGTGGGAATCTCCCCAGTTGGGTGTCGAACTCACGTCTCCGCTGCCGACAGCTCCACAGCGCAGCACTTAACCACTGCGCCACCAGGGAGGCCCGTGAAAATCTTTATAGTGCTTTTAAGTCACTATTTTAAGAAGAAAGACATCATTTTTATCCCCCTACTTCCAAAACACAAGTGGCTTTGATTTTGTAGAGGTTGTTAAAAAGACCAGTGGAGTAGAAATAAAGAAAGTACAGGGGTGACTTGTGTGAGGGGTTTCGCCTTGAAACAAAGAAAAAGGAGAAAAACTGTGGGAATTTAAAAAGTAGCAGGTTCAAAGAGGGTATTTTCAAGATAGAGAGGCTATGCTTGCAATTGTCAGTAAAAGAATAGCAGAAAGTACAGGGAATAAAGTGGGAGGTAAATGGTCAAACAACTGGAAGAGAGAAATTTGTACCACCATCTTCCTCCTTGCCCAGCCTGTTCAAAATCTTATTTATCCTTGAAGATGCCAATCAAGGTTTTGCTTCCCCTAAATCGTCTATGCCTGAAGCTCTGTTCTATATCTATTTGTGTATATGTAGCAGCTAAGGACAAAATATTCAGGTTATATCCACAGAGGGAAAAAAATAGTAAATCTGTGATGCGAGGCCAATATTTATCAAATCTAACGGTTTAAAGATCTTCTTAGATAATCATAGGTGTCTGGCTCGGGGAACTTGGTACAGACAGGAAAATAATAAACAGTTCCTTAATTTACCTACACACAGGGAAATGTCAGACTGCATTCTGACTTAGTCACAGGGTGATAACTTGTTCCTGCCACTGGTTCTGCACTTCGTTTTATATTTAGCAGTAATTTTGCTGCTGTAGTAACAATGCTCTCTCCCCAATCAGACTGGATTTTCATAGAGCGATGCTTTATGCACATTCAACCAGGTGGCTGGCTTTGCAGCCCCTTTTTGCCAGGAGGCTTCGCTCAGTTCAAGTTGCATCAGAACTGCTGTTCCACTGTCTTTTCCACAGCACGTTTGAAAGGAGAGAATAAGAGGAAATAGAGGCTCCAGGCAGTGGCAACAGCTGGAAGGCATCGCTAATTAGATTCCAGGCGGACTTGGGCCACATTTATAACTTTCCATATGCCGACTTAGAATTTCTTTTAAAAGGGTTCCCAAAACAACATGCAAATTTAATAAGATGTGCTGCACTGGTGTGTGTTATTCTCTGTGAGGCTGTGTCTCTGAAGAACATTAGCACAGAAAGTAGAGAGTGATGGCTGAGTCCTCACTTAGGAGATGTGGCCAGAGAGGATGTCTTCGATCTTTGTGCTTGGCCCATTTGTTATCTGCTCAGAAAAACTTTAATAATGTCATTATATCTCAAAACTAAATGATGGACTTAAATCCTGTTGATGAAATTCTATATGACGTTTAAGTTTTTCCTCACATGTGCAATCTGAATTCTTTTATACAAATTGGTTACTTTTTTTAAAGAAGCACAGAGAAGCAGCCATTGTGTTTAAGATATAGACAAATCAGTGAACTGTGTAAACATATGCTGTGCATTTGTGAAGAGGATTTGTGTTTAGCAGCACAACAGGGCTTGGAGATGTGGGACTTTGTTGTCCCAGTCAGTAGCAGATGAACTTTCAAGATCTTTTGCCATCCTCAAATAAATAGCCTATTTTGCATCTTATTGCATTTGCAATAAAATGTATTGTGTGTTAGCTTTGCAGTCACAAAGGATGTATTTTGTATTCACTTTTCTTGAGCGGTGTCTGAAATTACTTAAAAGGAGAGAAAAGTCCTGATGTTTAAGTATGTTAATAAAGATATGAATAAAGTGGTGGGGTAGCTTTGGGAAGGTTGAATATAAAAGAACTGTCAGCATCCCAAGCTCTCAGACATCACCTGAAGCCTTGATGAATGTTAACTTACTATGGAAAGCTACTACTGCAGGCCCTCCTTTCTAACCCAGTCTTGCATAAAAAAATCTCATAATTATGAGCTTCCCATAGTTACTAAGAACATTAATTATTCTAGAGTGAATATGTTCTGTAATTTGGTTTTTTTAAAAGATTTATTTGTTTATGCACACAAGAACTGGGGTGTAGGCCAGAGGTGTGGGGTGGTGAGAGGATTCACCAGAGACAGAGTGGGGAGCAGACCAGGCAGCTCTACTGAAACACACTGCTGAGGGGAGCAGCAGGCGAGGCAGGAAAGGCCTGCTGTGCCATGTGGGGAGTTCCCTGGCCAGGGATTGAACTCGTGCTGCGGTGGCTCCGGATAACGTCATAATGCTGAGACAACCCGTTGTGCCGCCAGGGAGGCCCTGTTCTGTAATTTAGGACAACAGACATAAATATGCAGGTTCATGGGGCCCATTCAATCATCTGTGAGATGTTCTTTGCCACCAGATTTGTCCTTCCCTGCCACCAGATTTCCTCCATGAAGCCACTGGAATTGTCTTTCTGAACTGCCTATCAGATGGTGCTCTTGATAATGTGGTGCCCACTTCTTTGCTCCAAGACCCCCTCCAAAAGCAGCCTCTCGCTGTCTTGGCAGGTTCCTGTCTCACCACCTCTCCAAGTACCTGGGAGCTCTTGTTACCATTTCACCTACTTCTCTTTCTCACACTTCTTTGGCTTTTTGCAGACTCTTCTTCTTGAAATGCCTTTTCCCCATTTCTCACCTGGTGTGTATGTGGTTTTCCTCCAGAACTCTGATCAGGTTGTAGTTCCTTTGCTCGTTCCTCCAGATGAGTTTCTCATGTTTTATGTGCACATTTTCTTTGCACATAGGAGCACTGCAGTCTTCGTCCCCATGCTGTCCGTCACACATAGAGCTCTTCAAAAGCACAAACTGGGCCTCCCTGGTGGTACGAGCGGTGAGTCTCAGCACTATGAAGCTATCTGCAACCACTGCAGCACGACTTCAATCCCTGGCCAGGGAACTTCCCACATGGCACAGCAGACCTCCTGTCTTGCCCGCTGCTCCCCTCAGCAGTGTACTTCAGTCGATCTGCCTGTTCTGCTCCCCACTCTGTATCTGGTGAATCCACTCACCCCCTGCATCTCTGTCCTACACCCCAGCTCTTATATAAATAAATAAATAAATAAATCTTAAAAAAAAAAAAGTACAGGCCTTGTTTTTTTTTTAATTCTAAATTTGCCCCATCTCTGAAACTGCATATATAGTAGTCAATAGAGATATAGTAAGTGAATGTGTGTTTCATTAGATTTAGCTTATTTGTAATGTTTTTCCATATTTTGCTTTTAATGTCTTAGATTTCCTTTTTTATCCTGTTAGATGTTTAATGAGTAAGTTTTTATGTTCTAAGAGAACACCATATTAGCTGTACCGATAAAAATGTGAGGTTCTTTATTATTATGAATAATTTGGATCTTAATAATTTTTCTTCTAATTGTAGTTCATAATAATTTTTCTTTTAATTGTATGAGTAGGCTTTACCTCACTGTCTCTTAAAATCATTACAGGATCTATCCTCCCCAATGTTATTCTTCTGTTTTCAGACAAAGAAATTAAATATGATATTTTAAATGCTCTTTTCAAGTTGGGCACAGAGCTCAATGTATTTTCTATTTATCCAGTGCTGGTTTGGAAAGTAATGTAGTTCAGTGTATGTGTGTTTTGCTAACTTCTTTTTTTTTTAAAAGATTTTTTATTTTATTTATACATACAAGCTGGGGTACAGGCCAGAGGCGTGGGGCGGCGAGAGGGTTCACCAGAGACAGGGTGGGGAGCAGAACAGGCAGATCAGAAATACACTGCTGAGGGGAGCAGCGGGTGAGGCAGGAGAGGTCTGCCGCGCCATGTGGGATTCTCCCCGGCCGGGCGTCGAACTCGCGTTGCCGCT